>JAJHZJ010000257.1:15525892-15777122 GCA_023548195.1 Bettongia penicillata ogilbyi
CAAGTCACTTAACTCCAGTTGCCTTATCCTGGGTCATCTCCAGTCATCCTGATGAATATCTGGTCACTGGATTCAGATAGCTCTGGAGGAGAAGTGAGGCTGGTGACCTGCATAGCCCTCCCTCACTCAAAACAAAATGAAGTGCAAGTCATGTCATTATTTCTCTGATGGTAGCAAAGGATGAACACACATACAAGACCTGGGACAGCTCTTTATGCATGACTATGGACACTTTTGCAGATTGTTACCACTTGCAACACTTGGAAAATTGGAAAGCAATTTGAAGAATAAAGCACCCTTTTCTGGCTGGCAATGACTGTCTTTTTTCAATTCCATAGGGGAAGGACCATCACTGAAAGACTCTCAGGGTTTGGAGAGATGTCAGGTGTCATATACTTCAACCTGAACAAGAATCCATTAGCAGTAAAGGACTTCTCTCTGAAGTCCTCTTACAGAAGGGATCCTCCTACCAGAAGAAGTGACCCATCTGACTTTGGGATAGCTCTCATTGTGAGAAAGGTTTGTTTTCCTCCCTTGGAACCAGAGAGTAGTATAGAGGAGTGCCTGAGATGCAATGGTGTCCAACTCAAATAGAAATAAGGGTCACTAATCCATACATAAGGATCCCTGTGGGCTACCTATTAACTTGATTTTAAAATGTAATATGATCTATGTTTTATTTTATATTTTTAAATTTTGCCTACTTATATTTTAACCTGTTTTGAACTGGCAGGAATATTTTCAGCTATAGAGTCATCCTGGTCTGTTTTTTATTCCCCAAATGCATAGAGCATCTTCCTTCTTGTTGTCTTTGCTTATGTAGTCCTCCCGACCTGGAAAACCCTGACCTGGCTTCTGTGCCTCCTCTTCCAAATCTTTGCCACTGAGTTCTGATTTCCTCTCTCCCAAGGAGTCTTTCTGAACCACTCAGACCTGGAAGGATGCTTCCCTCTCTCATCTTCTAGGAACACTGATTCTCCATCCCACTCAATTCATATTTGCTACAATAAGTGGGCATTTTTATGACAGTGAATTTTAGCTGTGTTTTTCTTAACATGGCGTAGTATAATGGAAAGAGCATCAGACTTTAATTGAGGAGAAATCTGGATTTGTACCCCTTGCAATAACTCTGTGACCTTGGACATTATCTCTCTGGCATCAGTTTCCACAACTCTAAAGGGAGAGAGTTGAATTCAATGGCCTTAAATGTCCCTTCTAGCTCTAACTATATGATTTTTGTCATCCTATGACCATGAATAAGTCATTTTATCTCTATGACTTTCATTTTTCCTTATCTGAAAAACATAAGAATAATATTATTTCATTTATAATGGCATATATAAATAATAATAATATTTCAAGTCATAGCTAAGCTAAAGTGAGTATTTCATGTTATATATAATGACGTGAAATAATATAATATTTCATGTCACACCTAAGCTAAAGTGAGTAAACTATTATAAATAAAGTGATGGGAATGGGGTATTTGTAAGGTCCCTTCAATCTCGAGTACGTAGCTCTTATCTTTTTATGAATATTCTGAATCCCTTAGCCAGTCTGAGGAAGCCTATGCGACCTTTTCTCAGATAAATATTTATAAATGAATAAAATGCATAGCATTATGAAATAAATCAGTTATTTAAATGAATTTATCAAAGTATTATAAAATAAACTCATGGATCTGTGGTCTAGGTCTATAGGATGATAAACAAAGATAGCATCCATGTAGCAGTTTAATATTTACAAGGCACTTTATACACATTCCCATGTGATTTTATGATTTTTTTTATTTTATGATAGTATGTAATGATGAACGTTAGTGCATACATCCCCATGTGTCATCTCAGGCCAAAGGAGAAAATGAGCTCATGTATATAAAGAATTTTGAAAATCTTTTAGTACTACAAAAATGTCAGTCTAAGATGATTTGTGATTTTTTTCAGAATAGAGAAGTACCAGTATAGAAATTCCTGACACATCCTTTATTACACTCCTGGCCCTGGTCCTGACTTCTTGAAAGGTCTATTTTCCATCCCTAGACTTTATTTCCTCCTCCCCCACTAGGACGTAAGTTCCCTGAAAGCAGGGACTTCTCCAGTTTTCTCTTTGTATCCTCAGGACCTAGCAGAATGCCTGAAACTTGGGACTTAAAGAATAGGACACTTAGTGAATGGCGTATTGACTGGTTAATGGACTGATGAACAGATTAAACAAACGATAAATAAGCAGAGGAACAGATGAATGGGTTAATGAAGTGACAGAATAATAATGGAATTTCCAGACTCTGTGGCAGATCAGAGAAGGAGGCATTTCAGTATCTCTTGAATCATACCAAGGAGGCAGTTATATAGTCTACTTCGGCAAAAGACTAGCTCTGTCTTTTAGAAAATAAATATCATTTACATTTACATATCTTTTGTCAAAAGAAGCTAGGACTGAAAGGGACCTTGTGTTGCAGTCTTGGCATGATGGGAACCCCAAAATGCAAGGGTACAGAGCAGGCATCTGCCTCAAAGGTATTCAACCACTCAAGCTTTCCAGTCAAAGTAGCGAGTTTATTTGAGATGTCATTACAAGCTAGGATAAAATTGGTACTTTTATGCAGAAAGATTATGGGAAGGTCTAGATAGGATTATGGAGTAGCCAGTAGCCTGTACCCAGCCAGGTAAAGACAATAGAAGAAGTTCAGTGGTGGGAGAGCCCCAGTGAAAAGGCAGTCAAAAGAATTATTGACGGGGATGGGCTGGATGCCTCAGATAAATGCAGGAGATCAGTGTTCAGGGGCTCTGGGAAACGTGCCCTAAACATATGGTCTTTTTTCTTTTAGGGGTCCAGCGCAAATCTCATCCCCTATCAGTTGGAGGATATCTGGTATCATCCTTTCATTTTTATAAATAAAAGCCTAGAGTGAAATTGAAGCCCAGAGAGAGCTCACTTTCACATACAAAACTGAAGAGGTAGAGTGAGGACTGAAATTTCCTGTTTCTTCTTCCTTCTTGATGGTTGAACAAAGAACCTATTAACTTACTTATAGCCCCATGCAGTAGGTAGCTAGGCGGCTCAGTGAATAGAGTGCTGGGAAGATGCATCTTCATGTGCTCAAATCTGGCCTCAGACACTAGTTATGTGATCCTAGGCAAGTCACTTAACCCTCTTTGCTTCAGGTCCTCATTTCTAAGATGAGCTGGAGAAGGAGATAGCCCAACCACTCCAGCATCTTTGGTTAGAAAACCCAAATGGGTCATGGAGAAAACCCAATGGGGCATGACTGAAACATTAAACAACGCCAAAGCCCTCTGAAGTAAGAATAGAGGTGAAGTCAGGGGACTGAATAACAAAGAAAATAACTAGTGAGTCTGCCCTCTTTATCTTTGCTTTACTTTGAACCAGCTTGATCCTTTTTTCAAGGTGAAAAACAGATGGAAATCCATTTGAATAAAATATTCAAAGATGGCCAAAGATAGTAGCTGTGATGCCGGCAAATTGTGAAACAATAGCCAAGGCTTTAATGAATTTAATAATTCAAGGAACACACAACAGGGATGACTCTCTGAATACTCAGCAAAATCATCTCCAAGAGCCATCTCTATAACCGAAGCATGATTAATGTTTTACTAACCCCTTCTCCCTATCAATCAAGGACCTATTAGATTGGGGCTACCCTGACCATGACTGCTTCATCTTGTTTTGCTTTAAAGAATAATTTCATTTGATGCTCCATTTGTAAATAACACAATGAAATTGATCTGCAATGGCTAATGGCGCATGAGCAGGCTCAGAATTTTATCCACTATTTATTGCTATCTCCACTTCTTTCCTGAATGCACCCTAGGATGTGCATGCCAGTATCTGTCCATATGTAATGAGCAATTACCATGGGGCCATTTTCCAGAGGAGAGAGACAAGAAATGAGGGGCAGTTGAACAATATAAATACTGCATCTGCAAAATGTCTTCTTAAAAATTATTGATTTTGTCTTCCCCGAATAGCCTATTACAGGGAAACATTTTTCTAATGCTTTCCAGGGGACCTGCAGGAAATCATTAGGGGTAGGGATCCAGGTTTTATGAGCCCTTGGAGTGAGAGTTTTAAATATGAGCATGAAATGTGAAAAGGAAGGACTTGACATCACATAACTCCTTGCTTTTTTTTTAATTTTCCTATAATTTTTAATCAAGTATCTTCTTCTTAATTCAATTCTCTAGAGAATTAACCCAGAGAGTGACTATAAGAAGCATCCTATTTAAAGAAACATTTTCTACAGGTCATTTTTACAACCAATACAATGCAATGCTATCCAACAAGCAGCTCAGTGGTGCAGTGAATACAGCATTATAGTTAAAGTTGGTAAAATACAAAATCAAATCCTCCCTCAGATACTTATTAGCTGGATGATCTGAGACAAGTTACTTAACCTGTCTCATGCACAGTTTCCCCACCTAAAAAATAGGAATAACAATTGCACTTACCTCCTAGGGTTGTTGGGAGGATTACATGAGATTATATGTAAAATTCCTTACAAGCCTTTAAGCACAATACAATGCTAGCAACTGTTATAAAACGTTGGATGCCTGTATATTTAAACTGTAGAATCCTGAGGAATATGGAAGTTTAGAGATCATCTTAGTCAAATCCTTTCCATAAGCATCCTGAGTAGCAACCTTCTCAAAGCATCATCGATATTGATCTTTAACTGACAGGGAATTCACTCCTCCCAGGTGCATCTCTTTTCATTTTTGTACACGTTAAACTGCTAAAATGCTTCCCCTGATACAGAGTAAAGATCTCTAATTCAGATCAGAAATTATAGATCACACTTTAACTTTTGTTCATTAGCCTTCATTCAATTCATTTTTTTATATTGCAAAACCACATCGTAGTGCAGGATCAAAATGTGTCAAATTCTAGACAAATAAAGTTAGACCATGTCTTTTTAAGTCAGGTTTGTTTTCCTTGTGATCAGGGAGCAGGGTCAAACTGTTAGTACTGATGAGCTAATGATGGCTGAAGAAAACAGAAAGACTGTTTCAAAGGCTGGGGAACAGACAATAACTTAATCTCTGATGCCTGTTTCTTAACACAAGGAATTTTGCCTGTGGAATTATTCCAAAAGACAATTTTATGAATTCCATGACTCCAGGGATGTCCTTCAACTTTCTGATCTGCTGAAAGAAAAACACGTAAATTTACAGAGATAGAATATAAATCATTTTCACATGGATGACAAAGTTTTATTTTATTAAATACAACTTCATGTGACAGGTTATTGTGTTGTTTCATTGTTCCGTACATAAAATTTTATCATATGATTTATTACAAATTTAATACTGAACATTGCAACTAATTAAACTGGCTTAATAACTTTGTATTTAAATTAATCAGCTCAAAAATAAAATATCATAACAATTTTTCATAAAATAGTGTAAAAGTATATATAATTTCAAAAGTTTTATACTATACAGCAGAGGTGTCACACTTACAGTCAATATGACTTTGAAACTCCAGTGGGAGACTCAAATAGATTGAAATTAATTTGGGAGGAGGCAGAGCCAAGACTGTAGAGGAAAGGCAGAGCCTCACATGAGCTCTCCCCCAAACTCTTCCAAATACCTTTGAGTAATCAATTTTTAAAAATTCTAGAGCAGCAAAACCCACAAAAAGACAGAATGAAACCATTTTTCAGTCTAAGACAACTTAGAAGGTCTGCAGGGAAGGTTTGTTGCATGAAGGTGAGAGAGAAGCACACAGTTCAGAACAGGCTCCACCAGCACAGACTGACAGACCGGCCCCAGGAGACCAGGAGCAGGCCTTCTGAGTCACTGAATCTGCAGTAGCAGCAGCTGCTTCCAGAGTTCTCAGGCCACAGACTATAAAGGGGTGGACAACTGATTAGAAGGACTTTACAGAGTTCTCTCTGCTGGCACTGGGGGCAGGATTCTGTTGCTTTGCCTATACTTGAATCTAGGTCTCGGTGGCAACAAAGAGCATTAGCACACCAGAGCTTGTAACCACAGTGGAACAGGGACCCCTGTCACAGAAAAGAATGTTTGTGATCACTCATAGATCAGAACACAGGCCAGGACACTAGTAAATACACTTCTCTTTACATCATACCACCTTGGGAGAACTGAAAAGTTACAGGTCCCTAGAAGTATTTCTGAAAAGAGCTGCATAAAACCCCTGAAGCTGGGACAGTATAGCCTCCACCCTGGAAGCAGAGCCCTACATTTTTAAAAGTTATTTTAAACCTAAATATACAATAAGAAAAGAAAGAGATATACTATGAACTTAAATACATAATAAAAAAAGGGGGGAAAGCAGTGTCATGTGCACAGAAAAACATAAGAGAGAATTCAAAATATACAGCAATAAATTTCCATTTCCTTAAAGCCTATACAATAAATAATACACATTGTGTAGCCCTACTTTAGGAAAGAGTTAAAAGTCAAGTAATGGACTGGGAAAATGAATAAACAACAGAAAAAATAATTCTGACTATATGAAATTACTATTGCAACATGGAAGCTCAAACCATACACATAGAAGTAGATAACAAAGTCAAAGTTCCTACATTAGAAGTTTCCAAGAAAAAGATGAATTAGTCTCATGCCATGGAAGGGCTTAAAAATTATTTTGAAAATCAAGTAAGGCAGGTAGAGGAAAAATTTGGAAGGGAAATGAGAGTCATACAAGAATATAATAAAAAAATGAATCAACAGTTTGGTAAAGCAGACTTGGAAAAATACTAATGAAAATAATACCTTAAAAAACAGATTAGGCTAACTAGTAAAAGAGGGACAAAAAGTCAATGAGGAGAAGAATGCCTTAAAAAGCAAAATTGGCTAAATGAAAAAAAGAGACATAAAAATTCACTGAAGAAGAAAAGTCCTTGGAAAGTAGAATTGACCAAATGGAAAAGGAGGTACAAAAGCTCATTGAAGAAAATAATTCCTTAAAAATTAGAATCGAGCAAACAGAAACTAATGACTTTATGAGAAACCAAGAAACACTAGAACAAAATAAAAGAATGAAAAAAATAGAAGACAATGTGAAATGTCATTGGAAAAACAACTAACCTGGGAAACAGATCAAGGAGAGATCATTGAAAACTTATTGGACTACCTGAAAGCCACAATCAAAAAATGAAATTGGGAAATGTTTATTAAAATAAATGAAAATATAATATAACATAGATAATGTTAATTTTTTGGTTTTCTAAGTGAATATGCTGCCCACGGGATTCATTTGAGTTTGAGTTTGACACCACTGCCGAACAGTAATTTTTAATCATTCACAATTGATTAAATATCCTAATTATAGAAATTTCTATAAACATTTGGGTATCAGATCCTTGGTAAGGGACTCAGTTCCTTATTCCCCAGCCATTACTGAAGTATTGAATTGGGCATTAAACTTAACATCAGGAGGAACCAGATTCAGCTTGACACACTTACTAATTGTGGTGAATCATTTGACCTCTCTCTACCTCATTTTTCTCATCTGCCAAATGGAGACGGAAGCAGGACTCAATTTCTGCTAAGATCCCTTCCAGTACTAAATCTATGATCCCATGGCATTATTTGGTCTTGGAACATCTTTTCCAAAGCTATGATTGCACAAAAATGTAATATCATGTTATTATATAATACAAATATCAAGCTTTCCTGAGGTGGATTTTTCTTCTTTCCACCTTTTCTCTTTCAAGAGGCACAGAGTCTGATATGTATTAGTCAGTGGTGGAGGGAGCAGGGCAGGAATACTGTAGATTGGAGACTGCATTGTCAAGAATAGTAGGAAATGAAAGAGTTTTTTAAACATACTATTTAGGACTTAGAGGAACGTGGGTACCCTAGAAACCACCTAGTTAAGGACTAAAAACATAACAGAAGGAACAATAAAGAAAAACAGCTATGTGCTTCTCTATCTATTCCAGGATTAAAAAAAAAAATTCTGAGAATTCTGAGGAACCTTTGAATGGAGAAAAGTCAGGATAGATAGATGACCAAATTGTAACTAATGCAGACCCAGGTCAGGAGACAAGTTCAGACCAACGTCCTGGGCTCAGGTCCCAGGAGCTGGGGCAGCCAGGTCCAGTAAATCCTTCCCAAAGCATGCTGAGAATCATGGCCAGAGCAACACAAAGCATCAGGTCAGGCATCACAGAACCTCGACCCAAGGAACAGAGCAGGAGACAGCATCAGACAGTGCTGTACCCAAGCAGCAAGACCCATAACCCAAGAAAGAGCCAGGTATGAACATTCTTGGTAAACTCCTGGGCCTCACTCGTAAAATGAAGAGGTCAGGCTAAGGTTGCCTCCAGCTCTCTGTCTCTAATCCTGTGAGCCTGTTAACTGTCTAAAGATGCCTCCACTGGTAAGTCAACAGGAGAGAAGATCCTGGAAACCAAGATGTTCAACTTCAAGTCCTGAGCTCTTTCTGCTATACTCTATTTGCCTTGGCTGCTATTTAATATGTATCTGGCTTGTCTCTCTAACTAGACTATAAGCTCCCTGTGGGCAAGAACTGGATCTCCTTTGAGTGCAAGAGACAAATAGGATGCCCAAATAGGTGTGGATTTGGCCAAAAAGAGGAGAGGAGGGAAAAGACAGGGGTGTGAGTGGAAAAGGACTGCAAGTAGGTTCACTAGAGTAAATCACTGGTGTCCATGCAACACACAGAGTGCCTCCCACTGGTCCTGGGCAAATTCAAGGGCTCTCCTGTCCCTTCATGATGCCATAATAGTCTAGGGCCAGTAGAGGGCAGTCTCTTCATATTTAAGTGAATGGCATAGAAGGAGGCATGTGTAAGAAAGGAAATCAGGCGTTCTGCCCACAGACACTGTAATTAAAACTGTAGAATCTTAGAGAGTTCAAAGATGTCTCTGAATCTCGAAAGCCAGAGCTGAGAGACTCTAGAATAGTGAATATAAAAACTAGAGGGGACCTTGGAACATGGAATGTCAGAGCTAGAAGTGAGTACAACATAGGTTCTTAGAGTTCATGAAAACACACGAATACATACACACATCCCACACACATATACACATGCACACAATCCTAATAGATATACACACATGTACATGCACATACACCACAAATACACATAAACATGCAGACACACACATACACATACCCTAAACACAAACACCCAGATCTATCTGTCTATACACACTCACACGTACACACGCACACATATATTATATATATGTGTGTGTGTGTGTATGTGTGTGTATATGTATATACATGTGTGTTATGTATACATATATCACATCCATGTGTGTATAAAGTCTTATTTATACATAGTTATTTGCATGTTATCATATCTGTTAAGCTCTGGTCATCACTTTGTTTTCATTGTGATTTTTTTTTTTTGCTTTCCTTTCTATCCCCAGTGCTTAGCAAAGTACCTGGTACATAGTAAATAATAAATGATTGTTGACTTGAGAAGATACCCATGGACATCATCAGATTGCCAAAGAGGTCCATGACACAAAAATTTCTGCTCTAGAATGATGATTGTAAAAGCTCAAGGGACTTAGAACACAGAATGTTAGAACTGGAAGGTACACTAGAACAATGAATGTCAAAGGTGAAAAGGAAGTTAGAACACACAATGATAGGATTGCAAAGGTCCTTAGGGATCACAGGGTCACAGATTAAGAATTGGAAAGGACATTAATAGTTAACTATTCCAACCTTCTCACTTTCAAGACGAGGAAACTGAAGACCAGAGAGGTTGAGGGATGCGTCCAATGTTATACAGAAAGAAAATGGCAAAACTAGGTTTTGACTCTAGCTCTAGACCTAGTGGTTACATAATTTATTACCTTATTTTACAGAAGAATGTATTAAGGTCCAGATAAGGTTGAATGATTTTCCAACGTAACAAAACTGTTAAAGACTGGGAATATAACCAAGATGTCTGTGTTCCCAAGCCCCTTCCATCGGAATTGCAGAATCTTACCAGTACAGACTGTCTAGATAAGCCCCTTCAATTTATTAATTGGGAAACAGAGGTCCAGAGAGAATTAACATTGCCAAAACCATGTAAGTTGGTGTAAGAGTTTGAACTGGAATCTGGGTTCCCAGATGCCCAAAACAGTACTCTTCCCATGATACTACCCTACTCATCCATCTAACAGCCATCTATCATGCAATTAATGGCTACAGGTCAGTTTGGGTTCCTTGTTCCTGAGGAGATATTATTAGACTTTCCATCAAAGAAAGCTATTTTGGGATAGGACAAGATGGTGTCTGAAGTTCCTTCTATCCCAAAGGTCTGTGATTGTGCATAGTTATCCATTTTTGGCACCTCTCAATAATCCCCAAGTAGCAAGGCCCATCTGTGCTGGTCCCAGGTTTTCAGTTTTATCAGATTCCTTGCAGGCGGCATCAGTTTCTAAAGCAAAACTAAATTTACTAAACATCTTTCACAAAATTCACTAGGCCACCAAATCTGAGTTGGGAGGTGCCTCATTTCAAACCCTAACCAAATAAATAATACCCCAGGGGAGAAGTCTCAGAAGCAAGATTTGAAGGGCACTAAGATAACAATCGTATTGCCTTTCAGTCTTCCCTGTGCTAAAGCCTCAAGCAGTTTCTAGCACAGCCCACTGCAGAAGACTTTTCCCAGGGTCATATGTAATTCAAGAAGAAATTTCCAATAACTCAGTCAGCAAGCATTTATGAAGCACTTGCTATGTGACAAGACTTAGTTGTCCAAAATGGAATGCTCTACCGAATAAATTAGCAAAATTCTTGTTGCTGGAAGTTGGTAAGCAGAGGACTCCTGCTAAGTTTACATCAAAGCATTCCTGAAAATGAACTTTTCAGGGTAACTGATGCTGAACCATATATTTTTTCAGTCTACAAAGGTTTATGTGTCAGTGGTGAGAATAGAGAACAGTACTTCCAGGAAGGCTTGGGAGGCTCATGGACTGCAGAAGTTCATCATAATATAGGTCATATTTCAGAGGAAAACAGAAATAGTCAACTCACACAAAAGTATTCCATGGTTCTAACTTTATCTATTTATTCTTTTCTCTCGCCAGAACAATGAACAAGAGGACACTTGGATTGGATTGTAGGATCTGATCCTTTTCCAGAGGTCCACTTCTTGAAGGCCAGAACTCAGATGAGCCTAATAATGATGCCTGATTTGCCACTTCAATAATGAAAAATTTCATCCAACAATCCAGAGTAATTGCTCAGCCATTCTCACTTGAATCTGGAGACTCTCTTCTCTTCATGTTCATGACTAAAATCTCCTTGACCTTTATAATTACTTGGTATATTGCCCAGTCCCCAAATTCTAACTCCTCCTTCTGTGCTGCTTCTGTATATTTATCCAGGAATTGAATAAGACTCAGTGCACATACCCCAAAGATCCCATTAATAGAATACATCCATTAGTCAAATTTTGAATGGATGGCTTCTAAGTTTTCTTTCAGTTGAAATTCTACTTCTACAATACCTTGTATCACCGATGAAACTGGATTTAAGGTTAACCACACCTGGCCTCACTTCCCCTTCCCCTGTTTCTGGGCTATTCTCTCCCTACCACAATGATCTATAGCTTGGCTTCCATTCTTGTAATTTCTATAATCCCTCCAGTGGTATTCTCTGAGCCTAAATAGAGGCATAAAAAAGCAAGCTTCCCTGCACTCACAAAAAGAAAGCTCACCTAGTTCCTTGGCTTTTTCTCCTTCACAAACACACAACTTTAGCACCTAAATATCATCATATCACCTAAACACCATCCTGGAGCTGCAGGCTCCTCTGATCTTTTTTTATGCAACTTTCTGACCTTCAGGTATCACCTCCCAAAAGCCTAACCGTCGGGAAGAGAACGGTGCCCTCATTATCACGATTGGCCGTTACTGCTGTCTTTCTGCTCCCACAGATTAATTTCTCTGACTTCGAGATTATGATAACACCCTGAATCACTCAGAGTTGGCATGTACAACCAGCCCTGCAAGTTGACTACATGACCCTCTTCAAAGCTGTAAAAGAGACTTGCTGCAGCGAATGGCTGCTAATCCCACAGGTCAGTCTTTTACAATTTGTTCATTTGCACTTCCCTGGAAGTGCAATTAACCTAGATATTAATGAGACCAGAGTGTAAATGGATGTAGCAGTCAATAAGTCCTTTCTAAATGGCAGCTGTTCATGAATGGAGCATGGTTCCGTTCTGGCTCAGATGGGTGTCAGATCAATGGAACACTCAAATGTCATAACAGGACAACAGGCAGAAGCTTTTTGTCACTGGAATTTTGGGTGGGCAGCAAAGAGAAGAGAGAGAAACAGGGAGGAGTTAGAGAAGAGGAGAGAGAGACAGAAACAGAGAGAAAGAGAAAGATAGGGAGACAGAGAGAGGTAGAGAGAAACAGAGAGAGAGAGAAGGAGAGGGGGGAGAGGGAGAGAGATAGAGAAAGAGAGAGGAGGGGGATGGAGGGAGAGAGAAAGACAGAGACACAGACAGAGAGAAAGAGATCCTTCCCAAGCCTAGGCTTCTAAACATCATCTCAGATTTATTAAGCCCTTACTGTGCACCAGACACCATACTAAGTGCTGTAGAAAAAAATAAATCAAGCAAGATAGACCTTCCCTGCCCTCGAGACACCATAAGCACCACCACCTTGACCATCATCTTCTCTCAGACCCATATGAGAGACAACCCGGGACCCTTATACCCAAAGTCTTGGGAAGAACAACACTTTCATGCCAGTGTCCTCAGCCATCATCCTGATCCCTGTGGAGATGTAGCCTGAAAGATACTGCTGCAGGTCCTATAGTCACAGCTACTGAAAACCTAGAGAAAACATTTCTTGCCACTGAAGTCCTTAGCACTGCCAAATAGTTCATCATCAGAAATTGACATAACTTTATCAGGGGAAAATGCCTTTAAAGAAGAAGCATTACTGTACTTTGCTGCCCAAGAGTCATTGATCCTTACCACTTGATTTCCAGCTAAAACTTTTCCTATTTGTTTCTTCCCCATCAAAACATGAGCTCCATGAGAGTAAGGATTACCTTATTTTTCCCCAACATTTGTATCGCCAACATTTCAAACAGTGCCTTGCACAATGTAATTATTTAATGACTCGAGTTTTTTGCACTTAGTCATATTTTAAAGGCAGAAGACAATACAAAGAAACACAGTATCAAAGGCTACCCAATGAAATCCTTCCGGAACAAAAATTTCTCTGACAACATCCCTGCCAAGTAGACATTTAGCCTGCACTAGAAGGTCTCTGCCATCATCCTACTTGGAACAAGTTTCCTCATCTGTAGGTGGGAAATAATAAAACTTTCACTCCACTTTTCAGTTTTGTCAAGGAAAGGGTTTTATAAACTGTGATGTAGCTGACAAATGGGAATGATTATGATATCAGTCCTCTATACTTCCTTTGCCTGTGTTATTCAAGGAACTCATCTTTTTTTGGATGCATAAATGCAAGAACACCTAGAGTTAACTGAGAGAGTGTTTGCCAAGCTAATTTGATTGTTTTTATTGGGCAAGCCAAGGCATTTGACCTAGACCTAAAAGGGGCATTAGAGGTCAGCTGTTCCAATGCCTTTATTTACCTGTGAGGAAACTGAGGTCAAGACATAAATAAATTATCTCCCCAGACCTAGATCACAAAAACAGTAGAAGAGAATGAGTATGGGAGAAGAGCTGATGAAGAGAGAGGAACACGTTACAGAAAACTCACATGAAGAAGGAGAGCATTGTAGGATGGCCACTTATGGTTATACTTGTAAGTCAAGAGGACAGGAGAGATCTCTGGGTAAGATCAGCCCCTAGAGTCAGGTGGAGTCTGGTGACTTTTTATGGGTGTGGATGTGAGTGTTTTCTGCTTCTTTTATTGTGTAAATAAAATATGTCACTGTGCTTTGAAACAAACAATAGTAGCGATAACGGGGATGGCAGTGGGGGGCACTTTTCCTAAATGATAGATGTCAAAAGTAGAAGAAATGATCCTCTGGTTTAAAAAACAAATGCTCTTTCTCACCCTCATAAAAAAATTGTCATAATAGCAAGCATCTATAGAGCTTGTTAAAGTCTGTAAAAGCTTTACAAGTGAGAACTCCATTGATCCTCAAAACAGCCCTGGGAATTAGTTGCTATTATTTCCCCCATTTTATAAATGAGGAAACTGAGACACAGGAAGTTTAAATGACTTGTCCAAGGTCACACAGCTAGTATATGAAGAAGAATATGAAGTCAAGAATAAGAATAAATAGTTGCTATCCTTCATACTCAAAGAGAAACAAAATGCCTTTGCTATGTGCTAACATCTTCTGTTCCATGAAAAAACTGGATTTAAGTGGGGCAGAACTGAATAAAGCCATTGCTCTCACTCTCTCTTCCAGAGTCATTGAAGTCCAGTGGCAAGAAAAAGTCAAGATCACTGACAATTTCTCCAGATGCAATGGATGACCAAGGCCAGATCTGAACTCAGGAAAATGAATTTTTTGACTCCAGGCTCAATACTCCATCCACTTTGCCAATACCTGCCCTAAATAATCGATATATTTATCCATAATGAAGCATTTATTAAGCGTCTGTTATTCATCAGGCATTGTAATTAGTGCTAGAGATACAAAGATAAAAAAAAATACCTCCATCCTCAAGGACATTAAATGTTCAATATTTACTCATATAAGTATATACAAAATATAGGGCATCTCAAAAGTTTTAGTGTGATTATATGCCTTAATCACAAAGTCACTTTGAGAAATCTTGTATAAAAATACTTATAAGACATGTAGCATGCAAAGATTTACAAAATGTTTCCTCACAACATTCCTATGAGATGAGTCTTGCAAGCATTTTTCTCCCATTTGACAGATGAGTGATTTATCCACGCTCACCAACTAGTGTCTGAGACTGGATTGGAATCCAAATCCCTTCAAACCACAAGTCTAGTATGGCTTCCCTCTCTACCATGTTTCCTATGCTTACCAGTTGTAACATGACCAAAGGAATATGAGTTGTACAGCAAATGGCCTTGAGACCATGTCACATGAGCAACAGCCAAAGGGACAGGGCATATTTAGCATGGAGAAAGGAAACTATGGGAGAGACTGGATAGCTATTTTCAAGTCTTTAAAGAGTTATCAAGTGGAAGATGGATCCAATTTTTTGGTGGGGAGACTAGGAGGAGAGGAGAAAATTGTAACATCATGATGGAAAATTTTCTCCAACAGTTAAGTTGCCCAAAGTAGAATGAGCTGCCTTAAGAAGTGGGAGGTTCCCCCTTACTAGGCTTTCCAAGCTCAGTTGAATGACTTCATCTGGGATTGTGTAGACGGGATTCTTGAAGGGGCATGGATTGATGACTTCCAAATACCCTTCTCATACTGAGGCTCTGTGACTAATGAAATCTTCATCTATGACTGTATATCCGTAATTATCCATGATCACATTTAAATCTCACAATCACCCTGGGGGCTAGGCAATACAACTGTTCTTCTTTTCTTTTTTTACAAATTAGGAAATAAAGACTCAGCAATTTAACCAAGGTTATATATTAGAGAGCCAGTTACTGGTAGGGAGCAATGGAGGGAGTGCTAAGCATGGAGTCAGAAAAACTCGTTCTTACTGTGTTATTCTGGGCAAGTCACTTCAGTCTATTTGTTTCACTTTCCTCATCTGTAAAATGAATGGGAGAAGGAAATGGCAAACTACTCCAGCATCACTGGTAAGAAAATACTAAATGGAACTGAACAAGAAGTTACTTAAAGAAATAGGACCTGTATCAACTTTAGAAGCCATTTCATCCAATCCCTTCATTTTACAGCTCAGGAAACTGAGGCCTAGAGAGCTTAAGTGACTTGTTCATCCCTCATTTTTGAAGAGGACCAATGATTTCCCATGTTCAGGACCACATGGCTTACAAGTGTCTGAGGCAGGATTTGGCCAAACTCCAATCTATTCCTCTGATTCTCAGGTCAGCATTCTTTCCCCTCTTCCCTAATGAATCTCAATGGAACTAGGAAAGAGAAAATGAAATTTAGCAGAGCAGTGAAAATTCTCTGTGCTAGGGGGTGTATTTTCATCATTATTCCTAGAGAATTTCAGGAACATGGTGTCAACTTCTTAAAATCCAAGCCAAACAAAAGACTTTTACTACAGAGAACAACCCTATAAGAGTCAAAATGAAAGCAGATGTGGAACAATCTGTTTCCTTTGCTTTACAGTAAGTTCAGAAGGTGAAGGACAAGATGGCGGGCAGTTTCTAAGAATATACTTTCTGGAGATGCCTTTTGCACAGAGGGTAAGTGGCTCGCCCAAGGTCACACAACCAATTAGTGGTGAATCCAGAATCTGCTCTTAACAACATTGAGCTTTTCATAAGCACTAGGAACTGTCAGAAAGGGCTTCCAAATGGTCCTTGTAAAATATTTAGCCAATTAGTATAACACAGAGGAAAAGTAAATTTTAAAAAGATTTCAGACATCTATTCACAGCATCAAAGATTTAGAGGAAAAAATGATCTTAAAAATTAGTCATTCATTTTACAGATGGGCAAATAAAGACTCAGAAAAGTTAAATGATTTACCCAAGGTCGGGGCTAGTACTAAAGGCTGGATCTTCTGACTTCTGTGTCCTTTCCACTGCCTTGCCTCCTTTTGACATTCTGTCACAGTAAATGTTAGTTGTTAAGGGAATGTGTGGAATCTTCTCAAAAATGAATTTTAATAATAACCTATTTCTAAATCATTCTTACGGCTTACAAAGAATTTTTTTCACATGAGCATAGTATGGATATCTATGAGGATAGTAGTGAAAAATATTATCATTATCCCCATTTCATAGATGAAGAAATTGAGGCATAAAGTGGTGAAATGAATTCTACAAGGTCACCTAGAAGAGCCAGAGACAAGACTTAATCTCATATTTTCTGACAAGAAGAAATTGTGTATTATTTCTCATATAGCAATCTGCCTTATTTGGATTTAAAAACACATTGTATCCCCATCATCTTCCTTGGAAAGGGTGGACACAATCTTCTCTAGAGAAGAATATGGGGCCTTCCACTATATTACAAGTTCCTTGAAGGCAGAGACTATCTCTTTTTGTATTTTTATCTCCAGTGCTTATCACAGTAGGTACTTAATCATATGGTAGGTACTTAATACATGTCTGTTGCCTATTGGCTAAATCCTTTCCAATATTCAGATTCTATGGTCCCATAATTTACTCATAAATTCACTTGTCTTCAGTGGATAAATATAAAGTAGAAGAGCTGGGAATGAATGCCAATCCTAGATTATAGGTTAGCCTTCCTATGGCTATATCAGTCAATCATATGATTAAAAATAATTTCATAGAATTATAGGATTTGAGAGTAGAAAGGGACCCTCATGCCCTTCTAGTCTAACCTATAAACAGAAAGAATCTCTACTAAAACATACCTCAATAGTATAGTTATATATGCATATATACATTATATAACGCTATATGCCTCCATGTATATGTACATATATAACAAATGTATACAGTAAATATATGCACATATTTGTCCATTAAGTGCCTACTTCATGTCACATCCTGTCCTAGGCACAGGCAAATTGTCCTTAACTTCAAGGTGCTTATACCATATCCTTCCACCGTTATGCTTTTTCTCAGCTTTTTATGTTAGTAAGTCAAAAACTAAGTATTTAAGTGCCTACTATGGGCCAAACTTTGATTGTGAATCACAAAGTCTCTGGGGTGACAAGGATCCCAGTGACTACCTGGTTCAACCTGTACTTGAGAAAAGAAATCCCTGTAGGTTTTTTTGTTATTTATGTTTTCTTTCATAATGTGATTGTTATGGATATATTTTGCATGACTACACATGCATAAACTATATTGAATTGTTTCCCTTCTCAATAGGGGGATGCAAAGGAAGGAAGAGAATTTGGAACTCAAAGTTTTAAAAATGAATGTTAATTTTTTTACATGTAACTGGGGAAAAATAAAATACTAAATTTTTTAAAAATAAAAAAATGGTAGTCTATGCCTAAAAAAAGAAAAACAAATCCCTCTACACAATCCCCAACAAGTGGCCATACATGCTCTCTGGAAAACTTCCAGTTATGGCCCTAGTTCCCAAATCATGTGTCCCACACTGTATGAAATATTCAGAAATTTTGGACCCATATTGAAGCAAAATCTGCCTTGATGGAAGTTACCTACAGTGCTACTTATTTTGTCCTCTAGCATCAAGAAGAGTTAGTCTAATCCTTCTGGTTTACGACAAATCCTTGAACATGATAATCATTTCTTATTAAGTTCAGGGCATCCATCTTCAAGTTCCTTGAACAGATCTTCTAATAGCATGGACTGGAAGTCTTTTCTTCTCCTAACTGACTTCTTCTGGATTCCCTCCACACTTTCAACCTTCCATAACGATTCATCATCCAAAAACAAACGCAAGAATTCAGGATTGAAAACGATGGTGCAATGAGACAAATTAAAGCTCGTCTAAATCAGTGATAATGAAGTATGATGTAAAAGCTTAATTTAAAAAAAAAACCTTGTTTAGAACAGGTGCTATTTATCCTACCTGCCTAAAAAGATTCCTCCCTCTGTCATTTTTCAAAGGAAAAAAACAATTTGAGTTGAACCTGAGTTCCAGTGGGGAAACATGAAGTTAACCCATATTTGGTACATTAGAAATGATCATGTACCATGAAAACAAGAACTGTCCCCACAAGAGGCAGCCAGGATTGGTGGAAAGAGTGCAGGATCTGGGTTCGAAGTCCAGCACTGCCAATTACTGCCCATGTGACCTTAGGCAAGTAAATCAGTTTCTCTGGACCATAGTATCTATATCTGAAAAACTGAGATAACCAACTCAATTACTAGTGAATTTCCTTTTAACTCTAAATCTACAACCCTACAATTCTACCTATAATTTTAACACCTAACAGAAAGCTATTAAAACTGCCATTTAGGGAGGTATTTTCACCACCACCCAGACTTCACAAGCTCCTCCTAGGCTGCAGGTTTGTCCATAATTATGCCCAACCAAAACTCTGGATTCTCTGTCCCATGATGCAGTATACACCTAGGCTACACATAATTCATAATCTTGACTTACATTCAGCAGTTACAAATCAGGACAGCCCCCAAAATTGATTTGCACTAACCAAGGAAACTTTCAGCAGGTAAATTTGTGGCTCAGAGTAAGGGATCCAAAAATTCTAAAACAACTGTTTCTGGTGTATTAATTTGGAGAAAAACAATGGGAATGTCCATGTTCTTCTCCCTTATCCTTACATTTTGATCTCCCAATATTAATTAGTCATGTATTATATCATGCATTCAAGACTGAAATTATTTGTTCTGCCAGTTGTTCCTCAGCCCTCTATCCATTCATTAACATTAGTTCTCTGAATTTATTCATTCAATAGCCATGTATTATGTCCCTCCAATATAGAAGAGACTGCTCTATATAAAATAAATACAAAAATGAGTAAGACATAGCTATGGTCATCTTGAAATTTTCACACTAACACAAACACTAAGTATAGAGCCACAATAAAGGAGTAGGAATTAGAATATGCTTGCAACTTAAGGGAAAGATCTTCAGATCTGGAGTCTGAAAACCTGAGATCAAACTGAGTCTCACCTATTTCATCCTTGTATTACTTTACGCAAGTATTTATTGGGTGTTGTCCTTCATTCCCAAAGGGGACAAATAGGAATCACCATGTTTAACGTCTCAGTTGGCTCAACATAAAATAAGAAGTTTGGATTGAAGGACTTTTAGATCTCAATTCTGTGATCAGATGAGCCTATGATCCTCAGGTCTGGAATTCTCTTCCCCCCTCCTCTGTCCCACATACCAACTAAAATTCTACTTTCCATAAGAAGCCTTTCCTTATTTCCCTTAAAGCTAGTGCCTTTATTCTTTTGATTTTAGTCAGTAGAGCCTGTATAAAATGTATCTCAATAGTCTTATTACAGTTTTAAGCTTAATACCAGACTAAGACTTTGGGGATGGCTTTTATAACTTACTCATATTTAGTGTTTGCATTCTATATTCCCAGTTAGGCCCTAAGCTGATGGAGAGCTGGGACTGTTTTGGCTTCTCTTTGCATCTGCAGCAGTTAGCATAGTGCCTGACATATAATAGGCACTTCATGAATACCAGTTGACTAACTGAATGACCCAGACACAAAATTCCTTGTGAAGTGCTTGGAAGAAAAATAAATTGTGAAGCATGAAGGTATATTGAAAAGAAAGCAACATTTTGAATCAGGGGATAGAGCTTCAAACTTAACTCTCTCTATTTATGTGACCAGTTCATTTTCCTCAGCTATGAAATGTACTAATCCTGTCACATACCTATAAGACCTTGGGCAAATCACTTTTCTGGGCCTCAGTTTTCTTAGATAAAATAAGGAGATTGTACCAAATGGTCGCTAAGAGTCTTGAAGTCCCTTCCACTTTTAAATTGAGTCTTAAAATCTATGATCCGATATGAGGGGTTTAATTAACTGGCCTCTAAGGTCCCTTTATGAGTACAGTATTAGATTTGGACAAAAAAAAAGATCTAAGGTCAAATCTTCCCTTAGGCATTTCCTAGATGGGTGACTCTGAGCAAGTCACTTAACCTCTCAGCCTCAGTTTTCTTTTCCACAAAATGAGGGTAATGATAGTGCCTACCTCATGAGATTGTTGTAAGTATAAATTGAAATAAAATGTAAAGCACTTTGTGAATCATAAAGTGATATTGAGGTATATAAATGCTAGCTATTATCAGTGCTGTTATTATTATTGTAATTTTCAAATGAGGTTATGGGTGAAGGTGCTTTTAAGGGGTGACATTTGAGCCATGCCTTAAAAAATAAAGTAGTCAACAGATAGAAAAAGAGTGGGATAAAATGGGAGGGGGCAGAAAGCAAGGGCTTTCTAAGCATATGAAACAAATACGAGTAAAAATATTTAGTTAGCACAGTTCCTGGCACATAGTCAGGACTTAGTAAATACTCTATCCATCTATCTGCCTATCTCACTCTCTGTAGATAGAAAGAGAGATACAGTTGTAGAAATAGATTTAGATAGATGTCGATGATTTAGACAGAGATATAGACACAGATGGATAGAGATAGAGAATGAAATGAATGGATGCAATTCCCTTCTTTCAAAAAATGCAATTTCTTGAGAGCAGAAACTGATTCTCTTTTCTCTCTGTATTCCCAGTGCTTAGGAGGATGCTTGGCATCTAGTAAACACTTAACAGATCTGTAATTTATATATTTATTTGTCTACCTATCTACTTATCAATCTATCCATTTTTATCTATCTCTGTCTATACATTTATCTTTAAATCAGTTATCTAACTCTTTATCTCTGGGTTTATGATTTCCCCCTTTAAAATGTAAATTCCTTGCAAGCACAGACTGTTTCCCTTTTGTCTCTGTATCCCCAGTAGCTGGTACAATGCTTGACTTGCAATAAGTACTTCATAAATGCTTGTGGACTAATGATAGACCACCTGGTCATTTTTCCACCTGAGACTTCCAGTGGAATGCTTGGTTGGGACCTTTTCCTTCTAACAGAAGAGTCTGCCATGGATGAGCCCTATTTTCAGAATATACACTAATCAGATGAGTCAGGTTTTGAAGAGAATTGCTGCACAGTAAAACAATTTTTCCCCAATCACAGAGTTCCCCCATTTTATTTTTTGCCATTTCAGATCTTCATAGAACCCAGAGCAGGCATTTAGGAAGATGGAGTTGCCTCCGCCTTCTGAAATCCAGGGCAGAAATGTTTCACACTGTGTAATTTACACCCATAATGTAATTAAACAGGAACCAATTTGCATTCAGATTGACACATCATCCCAGGATTTTTTTTCTCTCATAATAAAAATCCAAAACCAAGCAGTATGCCCAGGAGACTTCTGAGGGTTCTGACAAAGGCTATTTTAGTGAAATGACATTGGGAAAGGAATCTTTTTTGTAATCCATTTTCTGGAGGTTTGGCCATTTGCCAAAAAAAATTAATAAGCTGCCTGTCAGATTCTTTAGATATGAAGTATGCTGGGATAAATAACTGTTTTCACCTCACAATAAGTATTTTTGTCTGGATATATTTATCAGTTTTCCATCACTCCCACCAAATGACTCTCACATATTTTATTTATAGGCAAATTTTGTCAAACACCTAAAAGGGTAGCTAACAGGCAAGATATTAGCAGGAAAATCAGGTTCTGAGGTGAGCCAGGATGAGACCTAAATGTGGGAAGTGGAAGGGGCTTCTACAAAACCAAAAGAAAAAAAGATTCATACGGAAGAGCTCTGGGTGGGATAAGAAAGAGACCTGGGCTCGGACAACTCTGCCATTTATCAGTTATTTGACCTTGTCCAAGTTATTTAATTTTCTCATCTACAAAATGGGTGCCTTTTTTCTGTATTTGAAACATATCCAGGATCTGACAGAATGGGATATACTGACAGCTGGTTGGCAACCTTAGGGTTTAGAGAAGAATGGATGGAGATAGAGAAGACAGCTCTTTCTAGATAGTCCTAAATCACTGCAGCCACTGAGTAGTCACAAAATCTGCATATTTGATAACTGCCAAAAGTTTACTCTGTATAGCTCTCTTAGGAAGAGTGGCAACTTTAACAAGTCTCAAGCAAAGGATTTCATAGGAAGGAGACTTGACTCAAGCTCATCCTGACTTAAGTCTTTTCATACCATTGAGTGTTTTCTCCATCATGGGGTCAAGTACAGGTCCTATTCCCAAACTCAAGTGATATTTCAAGTTCCAGTGAAGAGGCAACTGCACCTTACCTGGACCTACAACCACAATAATATGGATACTAACATTCACATGTATAGTAGAAAACATACATATACTACTGTATATGTATGTACTATATAGTACATACATACACATACATATATACATATACGTATACACAACTACATATAACATGTATAGTAGAAAAAGTTCTGGACTTAGTCTCAGGGACTTGTGTGGTCTTCAAAGAATGGATTGGAAGGGTCGTATGACCATGCTATATGAGGATTGGCTGAAGGGAAGTTTCTTGGGTGTCAGGATGTCTGCCTTCATATATTGGAAAAATTATCCCATGTAACAGGGGCTGAACTTACTTTACTTGGCCTCAGAGGTCAGAACTTATAATAATGGGTGGGAGTTAGAGAAAGCCAAATTTTGACCCAGTAAAAGAAATGTGACCTAATGATCAGTCCAAAAGTGAAATTGTCTTGAGAGATGTTTTGTTCCCCTTCATTACAGGTCTTTAAGCAGAGAATGAATGAGCATTTGTTAGGCATAATGTAGAGATAACTATTATTGGACTTTAAGATATCTGAGGTGCCTTTTGACATTTTCTCTTTGAACAATAAAGAGAAATGCCAGGTTAGGAGATGAAAATTAACTAAGGACCAAAGGCAGGAATGAGCAAACAATGTTCTTTAGGCGGTGAGAACATCACTCTGCCTGGTTAGTTTCCTAAAGAACTCCAGCTAGACTTTTAGAAGCTAAATAAGACCTTAGAAGAGAGAATGGGCCCTTAGAACAGACTGGGTTAGCTGAAGAGGGTACTTAGAACATGGGATGTCAGAGTTAGGAGAAGGCTTAGAAGAAAGACTATCAAAGCTGGAAGGGACCATAGAAATTATCTTTTCAAAGTCCCTTAATTTCCAGAAAATGAAACTGAGTCCTGGGGGAAAATGACTTAGTCCTTATTTACACAGTAAGTTGGAAGCAAACCCAATCATGTCTATTTTCCAAGTCCCCTGCCCTAATCCTGGCACAATATTTTAGAGGGTAAACACTATTGGTTCAATAAATATTTGTTGACTTGCTTTTTAATGGAAACGTCCTTGTTCCAACAGGCATATGAGAGCACTTTTTTGGACTATGGTGTAAATCCGGCTCCTAAAACACCGTGACCCGGAACAAATTCAATTTAGCAAAATTTTAAATGAATACTGAACATAGTAGACATTTGACAAATAGCCTCTTGATTGATTAAGACAGACTATATACCAGGCATTGTTCTAGGTATTAGGGATACAAAGAGAGAGCTGTAATGTAATAATAATGATATACAGCTATATAGTGCTTTAAGGTTTATAAAGTGCTTTACAAATATTATTTCATTTTACCTACACAACAACCCTGAGAAGTAGGTCCCATTTTAGAGATTGAACTGACCAGGACCACACAGTTAGGCAGCGTCTGAGGCTGGATTTGAATTGAGATTCTCCAGGCTCCAGGACCAGGCTGTATGTGCAGTCCCACAGCAATTCATGACCTCAAGAAGCTTATATTCTACTATTCTACTGAAAGATGTGTGTATGTGTGTGTGTGTGTATGTGTGTGTGTATACAAAAGATATGCAAAATAATACGAAGTACAGTGCAAATTGGGAAAGCACTAACAACTCATGATTTGCATGGGGAGTGATAATCAGGAAGAGGTATTGAAGGAAGGTAGAGAGGGAGGGTCTGTATTCCAGAAATGTCAGGGAGAGCATCTGAACAAAGGCAAGAGGCAGGGGAAAAAACTGAAAAAGAAATTCTGTGAAATTAGTTAAGGTGATTAAATGTGAGTTTTAGTCATAATTACCAAGCTCATCATTTCAAATCCCCATAAAGGTCCAGCTGCTGAGCACCACAGTGATTAATAACAGGGAATAAACTGCATCTTCTTGGGGTCAGTCATACAGCAGGAAAACCAAGAAATCATTTTCTTCCATGACCCTGTTGGGTGCCTCAAGATTAAAAAGGGGGGGACTCACACAAAGAAAACAAAAGGGGGTCATCAGTCTTTCTCTATAAATAAATTTCATCAATTGAAATGTACCTTGTCATGAAACAAGTGGATTTCAGCACCCGTAAAAGGAGTTCAATTTGCCTTTTGATGAAAGAATGGACATATAAAAGATTCTTCGAAAACTATTTATGATTGTATCTCTAGTTCTTTGCCATTTTAATAAGGGTTATAAAAGTGGCCTCTGCACAAGCCATCCCCTTATAAACTTTGCCATGATATGATGGTGTATTGATCATGATGGTGGAGGCTAAGCTGGGCCCTCTAGGCAAATTTATATTCCCCTTGTTGGAGAGGGCTCAGGATAGATGTAATTTTAGGAATTGGATAATTACCTAACATTATGAAGACCTAAAAGATTTATTTTCCTTACTGAAAAAGAAAAAGGTATCAAAAATGATATTATGATGAACTGATGAATGAAATGGAGGAATTGATATATTATAAAACTGACAAATAGTACAAAAGTATAATCGTGCAAATTAAAAATTCTCTAGGCTTGCATGGATTCTGAAAAAGAAGGATAGCTAGGAAAGGAAAAGGAATGGGGAGAAAGGAAAAAATAGGAGATATAATAAATGGATTATGGCGAGATGAATGATGGATACATAGATAAACAAAGTCTTGAAAGATAACCGACAAATAATAGCAGGGAATGATAGATTGATGAATACATGCTTTGGCTTCCCAAGTTGTAGACAATAATTTGAAACCACCTCAATTTCATTCAATAAACATTTATTAAGCATATATTATGTATCAGATACTTATAGCAGCCAGGAGAAAAGACATGGAGATTTATGTTTAATATTTCAAAATGCCATACCCAGAAATCTTAAAACATTTGACACAGTACATGCAATGACTATTAAAATTTGGGGATAAATACAAAGGGGTAGAAGACAAATCAAGTGCTAGGTATAATTTCCATCATTTTTATAACAATGATTACAATTCATTTTGTGTTACTGACTAGAAAAACAGAGGTCATGGTTTCAATCCAAGTCTCCTCACGGCTTTCTGCTTTTCCTTTGTTCAGTTGATTTTCACTCAATTGAATGCCCTGCTAAAGTATACCAAGAAATCTCTGACATGATTTATGACTCAGTTTGGTCTCTAGGAAACAAAATGGCAGCTGTTTTCAAAGGACCATATCTAATGCAATCCATCCAGTGTTCATTAAAAAATCTGCTCTGTGCCAGGCAGTAGGGATATAATAACAATCATTAATATTAATATAGTTGTTTATGGTTTGCAAAGCACTCTACAAATATTATCTAATTTTATTCTCACAAGAACCTTGGGAAATAGGTGCTATTATTATCCTTGTTTTACAGATGAGGAAACTAAGGCAAATAGATAAGTGGTTTGCCTACAGTCACACAACTGATCAGTATGAGACAAAATCTGAACTCAGGTCTTCCTGACTCCATGCCCAGTCTTCTATTCACTGTGCCACCTAGCTACCTGTAGATGATTCAAAGATGAAACAAAAAACTGTTCCGCCTTCAAGGAATTTCCATTCTATCACTGGATGGGGACAGCAAGGGAGAGATATAGCATGTGAAAAGCAAGTATATTTTGATCATTTCGGAAGTACATGCATCAATAGCTTGAGGACTGAGCAAAACTTCTTGAATTTTTAAAATAATTTCAATAAAATTTTATCTGTGGGTTCACAAAGACAAATGTCAAAACAAAAAGAAATAGTTCTGTACATCTGAAAGAAAATAGGCAGATTTTCTAACAATGTTTATGGTAAGAAAAACTTGCACCCTAAAAGAGCCAGCAATTCACAGAAATACTAATATTTGCATCCGGAAATTCTCAAGATAAAATATTAGTAGATATGGTATAATGTATAATGTTTCATTCGGAAAACCACAATATAAATTATCACTCTGTATAAGACTAAACTCCCCCCATTAGATTAAAAGTGATCTACTCAATGGTTTTTACTAATAGCATCCATAACTTATTTTTTTTTCAAAATGTTCAATGACTATTTGTAGGGTTTCATCTTTATTTTTGTGAGTGTTTTGGTTTTACTTTATTTTGTTTTATAGAATCCCTAACCTGAAAGAAAAATCACCCAATTCAAGAAGTATTTACTAAGCATTAATCATGGGAAAAGAGTATTTATTTATCCCTTCCTTTGTCCCCAAGCATCAACTATCCTTAGTGAATGGGAAGCTTTTTGTTGTAGAGGTCTCTAGAGATGGATGCTACACTTTCCTTCAATAGCCCATTCCTAATCTGACTCCTGTCACTCAAATACTAGAAGCCCCCAAGTACCTCCACTTTGGTTTGCCTTGCTTGCCTCATGCTTCAGATCTTACTGCCTCCCTTCCTTTGATATGCCTCTCTCTGATTGTAACAGTTGTCAAAGAAATGACCAGAAGGTGGGGACTTGCCCTAGAATTATAAATCATCAGATATTAGAGTTTGAGGGCCCCAATTGTATAGACTAAATGAATGAAATTTTGCTATAACACCTCTTGCTGAACTCAAGCCTTGAATTTCAAAGCACAGGATTAAGGGTTAATGGATCTACCACCTATGTCTCCTTAGTCAAGTCATTTCCTCTTTCTAGGCCTCAATTTTCTCAAGGATAAAATGGAGAGGTTGGACCATATGATCTTTGAAGTATCTTCCAGGTCCAAATCTATGACTCAATAATCACCCACTTTACTCTGAGGTCTAGCTTCATGCCAGTTCCTTTGATATCCCAGAACCTGCCTACAGGGGTCAGATTTCTGGCTGTTACCTAGACCTTAATTGCTGTATGATCTCATTGCTGTATGCCTGAGAAACCTGAACCATGAGTAAAAGTTCTCTTGGAATTGTATGTGACACAGCCCAAACTGCTGGTCCTATTACATTGGCATACTCTCCAAGAGCCTCTGTATTACTTATTAACCACAAAGTAAGGGACTGGCAGGGAGCCAATGAAAAATGTAAGCTCTACAGTCTCTGACAGCAAAGGCTGATTTATTGTTTTTCTTTATACTCCCATTGTACATTGCCATTGTCATTTTATTGGCAAAGGTAACTTCCAATGAAGTAAGTCCTTCTGCTAATGCAAATAGGTACCTGTTTTTTCTGAGGTAGTAGGAAATTAAATGACTTGTCCAGTGTCATACAGCCAGCAAGTGTCAGAGTGGTCTTCCCAACCTAAGTCATCCCAACACTGAGACCTGCTCTCCACCATGCTGCCTTGTCTGGGACATAGGAGGTATTAAAAAAAAAGAACTTCATGTTTATTCAATGTTGAATTGAACTCCATTTTGATTTCTCACTTGAATATACTTCCAAGCAAAAAACTGTAAAACAATTTGACTCATCCCTATCTTTCAATCCACACATCTATCTCTTGCCAAATTGCTGAATTTTCCTCCCACATTCCTACATTCAACCTACATTCAACCCTTCATCTTTAAACTTGCAACCAAAATCTTAGTCTAAAAAAGGTGGTGAGATGTAGTAGGAAATAAGAGTAGTAGAACTGATCCTAGGCTTGACCAGGGTTCGAGAACTGCCTAACTCCTCCACTTAGTAGCCATATGAAATTAAAGGCATCATCCCACCTTTCTAAGTCTCAATTTGTTGATCTGTAAAATTGTGTTAATAATATTTGCACCTGATAATTTAGCTATCAGAAAAAATGTTCCACAAGTTGTGAAGCATTTAAGAAATGTGAATTATTATTTTACCCTGGTGCTTCTCAGGGAAACCTAAGCAAAGCACCAATCACACAGCATTCTTCCGCCCATCTAAACACCTCTTCCAAGGATGCTGTCCATATTGGAAATGTCTTCTAATATAACGGTCTTTTCCAAGGGCATTCACAAAGATCTTTTCATTCCTTTATTTAATTTCTGAGATGTCTTCTCCAAAAAAGAAAAAGAAACCTTAGTGAATAGAAAGATAGAAAATTACTTAAGAATAATAAACAACAGAATTAGCCAGTGGTAGAGGAGGAATTCAAGCACACTAATATGTTGTTGGGGCTGTGATGCGTTCCAACCATTCCAAAACAATTTGGAATTATCTAAGCTAGACCTCAGTTTTCTCATCTATACAATAAAGGAGCTTGGACTTCCAAAGACTACGATCCAAGGAAGTCATTGTTGTGGTCTTGTAGTTGCTGTTATTGTTTGTGTTTAGTTTTGGGAGAGTACTATAACATCAGGAAGGTTATGACATGATTTGCAAGTGAACTGATGCAAACAAGTTAAGTTGAAAGTCATTTACTAAGTGCGTCCTATGTGCCAGGCAAGATAAAAAGTGGTGGGGGTACAAAAAAAGTGACAAAGTCATGTTCTTAAGAAGGTCAGTTTAATGAGAGAGACATTATGAAAACAACCATGTACAAACAAGATCAGATACATAGATAGATGATAGATAGATACAAAGATACATACATAGATGATAGGCACATGGATGATAGATAGATAGATAGATAGATAGATAGATAGATAGATAGATAGATAGATAGATAGATAGATCGATAGACAGACAGACAGACAGACAGACAGACAGATAGATAGATAGATAGATAGATAGATAGATAGATAGATAGATAGATAGATAGATAGATAGATAGATAGATAACATACACATGTACACACAGGATAATTCAAAGAAGAGGAAGGTATTAGTATTAAGGAATACTGAGAAAAGCTTCTTGTAGAAGGTGAGATTTGAACTGGGCCATGAAGAAGTCAGATAAGCCAGAAAACACAGAGAAGAGGGAGAAAACTCTAGAATGAAGAAAAGCTAATGAAAATGCATGGAGTCAAAGGATGGAGAAGGTTCTGTGTAAGAAATAGGAAGGAGGCCATATCAATGTATCCCAAAGTATTTGAAGGCAAGTTAAATACAAAAAACTGGAAAGGTAGGAAGGTACAAGGTTCTGAAAGGCTCTAAAAATCAAAACAGATTGTGAACCACTGAAGTTTATTGAATAGCAGGATGACATGGTCAAATCTGTGCTTTGGGAAGATCAATTTGACAGTTGGTTGGAGGATGGATGAAAGCAGGGGCATTTGAGGCAGGTCAGTCAAGCAGAAGGCTATTTTAATGGCTCAGGAATCAGGTGATGAGGTTCTTCCCCAGGACCGTGGCAATGTCAGAGGATAAAAACAAGAGATGTTAAGAATGTAAAGCCAATGACACGGAATGAGGAGTGGAGGGTAACACCCACCTGGGTAAGTGGAAAGATGGGGATGAGTGGTGCACTCAACAGTACCAATGAAGTCAGGAAGATGAGAAGCTTTCAAAGAGGGGGAAAACAGTGAGTTCAGTTTTGAACATGAGTTCAAGATGTCCGCAGGAAATCCAGTTTGAAGGGTCCAGTAGGCAGGAGAAGGTGCAAGTCTGGAGATGAGTTGGGGGGGTTAGTGTTAACAAATAGAAATGAGTCAATGAAGATACATGCGGATAATTGAATCCATGAAAGCTCATAAGATCACAATGTGAAATAGTATAGACAGAAGAGAAGAAAGCCTAAAATAGAACCTAGGGGAAAACTCATTTTTTCTAAGGGTGACCTTGATGAGGATCCATCTAAGGGGACTAAGGCAGAGCGATTAAATGGTAAGAACCTAAAGAGAGTAATGTCATTAAAATAGAGAGAGAAGAGAAAATGAAAGAGAAGAGGGTGATTGGCAGCATTAGAGGTGGCAGAGCCATCCAAACTATTACATTTGGCAATTAAAAGACAAGAAAACATAGAAAAGTAAGTGAAATAGTCATACACTTTCATTTACAACAAACTTACTGGGCATATAACCCCAATCAAAAAGATAGAAATTTTATACACATACAAATGTGTATTTATGTGTGTGTATATATAAGTCAAGTAAATGCTTGTGTGTGTGTGTGTGTTCATAGCAGCATTTTGTGGTGTCAAAGTACTCCGAATTAAATGGGAATCTGTCCATTGTGATAACAGAGAATTTTGATTAAGAATTGCAAAATGTTGCCATTCTGTGAAAAATTATAATTATAAAGAATTGATAAAGAAGTGGAAAGTTCAGTACAAGGAAAAGATTGCTAGCTTTCAAGTCAGAAAACCCCAGGTTCATATCCCAGTCTTCCCACCTGTGTGACCATGGGCAAGTGAGTTATCCTCTCTGGGCTTCATTTTCCTCATGTACAAAATGAAAGAATTGGGCTAAATGATCTCCCAAGTCCCTTCCAGTTCTGTGATTAGTTTATATTAAAATCATAAGAACTGATACACATAGAAATAAACGAACCTGAACTACGTATGCAGTGAAGATGATAATGATGAGTATAAAAATGGACAATTTCTGAAAGACTCAAGAATGCTCACCAACTAAATGATGAACAATGACTCCAGAGGACTGATAAAGAAGCACGCTGCCCACCTCCTCAAAAAAAGAAAACAAGAGCTAATAAGCAGAATAAAAAAATGTATCTGCTATGTGACTAGTGTGGTGAGCTGTTTTGCTTGACTATGCTAAGGTGATACAGGGATTCTGCATTTTCCTTCCTTCCTTCTCTCTTTCCTTCCATTTTCTTTCTTTCTTTTTTCCTATCTTCCTTCTTTCATTTATTACTTTTCCTCTCCCTTTCCTTTGTCTCATTTCTTTTTTCCTTTCTTTTTCTTTCTTCCTTTCTTTCTTTCTTTTTTCCTTTCTTCCTTTATTTTCCATTCATGGAGGAAGTATAAGGGGGCAGGGGAATGAATACTTAATAATTAAAAATAAATGTTTAAATGATACAAATGAAAATAACATTAAAAGAAAGTCTAATTCTAATTAATTGTAGCAATTAATCTTAGTTTTGGAGAGCAAATATTTGGCAAAACCCACCTCGCTATTCTTAGCAGACAGGTTGGGGGGTGTAGACACATAATATTGCATGTACGTTTAAACATTGTTTCGCTGTCACTGTTGCTTAAATCATTTCAGTAAGGTTCATGGGGTGGGGCGGGAATGTAGAAAAGAGCTGTGAATTAAACACAAAGGGCACTAGTACATTAAAGATAAGCCAAGGCAAAGAAAAGAGAAAAATGATAAAAGGGTAAAAAAAGTAAGAAAGAGAAAATTGCCCTTGGTTCTTATCTAACACAACTTATGGCTCCCACCCGTGCTGTGTTATCCGAGTCCTAATATAAGGTCATTTTTACTATTTCTTGGGCACTCTGCATTTCTGTAGCTGTTTAGAGGTGGTGTTGACTAAGGTTGGCTGTGAGTTCCCAGGGCCTGTATCTGTTGGCTTTCATGGTACCATCTGGAGAGAGCTGATGAACAGCTATTCTTTGAGGATGAGAAAGAGCGTAGATCTCTTCCCTTCATTTGAAGCACTAACTGGTGCTGGGTGAAAACTGGGCAAGGCCACAATGTCTGTGAATTTCCTTCCTCTCTGATGGGTGGGTCAAGTTGGCTTCAAGTGGAAGAGAAAAGAAAAGAAAAAAAGAAAGAGAAAAATGCAGGACTATAGATTGAGAGCTACAAAGGGCATAAGAGGTCACTGAGTCCAAGCCCTGGTACTTTACAGAGTAGGTGTTGGAATATAGTATTCTAGACAAATATATGGAATATAAGAGTTGGAAGGGACCTTAAAGCATGAAACAAAATGTCAGAAGCAAAAAGGATCTTAGAACATAAAATTTTGCCATAGAAGGAAATAAGCATTTATTAAGCCCTTACTATGTGCCAGGCACTGTGCCAAACATTATCTCATTAGATCCTCATATCAACTGTGTGAAGTAGGGTTATTATTATCCCTATTTTATAGTCAAGGAAACTGAGGCAGACAAGGTTAAGTGACTTGCGTAGGGTCACGCAGTTAGTAAATGTCTTCCTGACTTGAGGCCCCGCACTCTGTCTACTGCACCACCTAGCTACCCCAAACAAGGAATTTTCAGAATCAAAGCTGTTTTGAACATAAAACATAGCATGTCAGACTTGGAAGGGATTTTAGAATATAGAATATTAGACTAGAACAAAGAAAATCAAAACGAAAAAGACCTTTACACCATAGAATATAGGATTTTGAATCTGGTCATGGGATATTGGAGTAGTATCTTTCGAATGTAGAATATTAGAGCTTGAGGGGGCATTGGAGGCCATGTACTCTAACTCTATTATTTTACAATTGAAGGAATTCAGAACAAAAAGACTGTGATTTGCCCAAGGTCAAATGAGTAGAAAGTAATATAGTCAATGTTCAAGTCCTGGTCGTCTGACTCTATACCTACCCTTCTGCCACAACCTTCCTCCCCTTGATCCCAACTCATTAAAATAGATCTCAGAGAAACAAAGATTATTACCATTTCTGACCATGGAGAATTCATAAGGTCCATCTAGTACTACACTGTCACGTTACAGATGAGAAAAATAAAGTCTTTGAGATGTTAAACTTTGTCTGAAGTCAAATGTTAGTGGTAAAACAAGACACTGGACCTAGCTTTTTGGTCCAGAGCTCCTGCTACAAAAAATTAGAAATAATAAAGTAATATATAGCTCCTTTGGTTAAAGAAGTTATTGGACATCAGTTATATTCTAGTTTCAACAGAGATAAGTTATTATCACAGCATCTCAGGGACTTCATAAACCATCTAGTCCAATTCATACCTGAACAATAATACCTACTATAACATAGCTCATGACTGGTCACAATCAGATTCTACTTAGAAACTTAAAATGAAAGGGAATTAAATGATATCCAAGACAGCCTATTACACTTTGGAACTAGCTCTAATTTTTTGGAAGATTTTCCTTCTATTGATAAATCAATCAAGTGATATTTATCAAGAGTTTATTAAATACTAGGATAGACATTGGAGATAAAGAGACAAAAGAAAAACGACTCCTGTGTTCAAGGAAATAGTCTATTCAGGGGAGACAACATGCACAAATATATATACATGTAGCACTCCAGGGTTTCTTCCATCAAACCTAAATCTGTCTTTCTGAAACTCCTCACTATGGCTTATTTGGGGAAAAGTGGTACAAGTCTAATACTGTTCTCAGCTTGTACTTATATAGGTCTTTAAACTGTAAGTTTGGTGCTATTACTAGCTCCATTTTAGAGATGAGTAAAGTGAGAAACATGACGTGTCCAAGATCACACAATAGCTAGTATCTGATGCATAATTTGAATCTGTCTTCCTAGTACTGAATCTAGCACCTTATTTGCTGTACTGTACAGCTTGAAATATGTATCTCCCAAACCTTCCCTGAAGGACATTTCCAGATGCTTCCAACTGCTCCTCATATAACGTGCTCTCTGTGCTCTTCACCGTTCTTGTTGCTCTCCCCTAAACACTCTAGATTATCAAAGTCTTTCCTAAATTGTGAGTGCCTGCGACTATGGGCAGCTAGGTAGCAGTGGATAGAGCGCCAGACCTGGATTCATAAAGATTCATATTCCTCAGTTCAAGTCTGGCCTCAGACACTTACTAGCTGTGTGACTGGACAAGTCACTTAACCCTGTTTGCCTCAATTTCCTCATCTGTAAAGTAAGCTGGAGAAGAAAATAGCAAGCCACTCCAGTATCCTTGCCAAGTAAACCCCAAAGAGTTCATAAAGAGTCAGACACTACTGAAAAATGACTGAAGGACAACAGCAAAAAAGGACTAAATCTTGTGTTTTCTATGTGGTCTGCCCAGGGCTATGCACAGGTGGGACTATCCCAGGGGGTATGCTTTGAAAGGTTTATCATTTGACTCAAAAAAAAAAAAATAATGTGTTCACAATGTATTTTTCAAGTTTCATCTGCATTGTTAACATTTTCTTCATCATACTGTTAGTTCTAGACAATCAACAAAGCAATAAAATCAGGCTCTGGTTTATAGTATTTGCCATTTTCTGAAGTGTAAATGTCACACTTGAAATTTAACAATCAACTTTTGTGGACTGCTGGGGGCACAACCCTGGCTTATCCCCTTCCCAGTTCCTAGGAACTGATTTTCTGAATCTTCATGATTCAGCAGAAAAAGCAGCTAAGAACAAAGTTGCTAATACAGTAAAGGGAATTGAGCTGAGACTTATGCTTTGTCCCAAGTATCCAGGGTCTATTTGCTTCAAGAGACAATCTTAACACTTGCCAGACCACTTATCTGATCTGATTCCCTAAACCCCAATTTAATTCCAAGCTCCTAGTAAAAAGTTCCTATCTGTTTGCTAAGTCAGGCATATGATACCATAAATATGATATAACCGAGCTGATATAAAGTTCTGTGCATTGCAGGGTTTTTAAAAATTCAAATGCAAAATTAAAAAAAAAATCAAGCTATTCAGCTTTTCAGAGAAAGACCATGCAGCCAATTAAAAGCACGCTGCAAATTAATACAGCATTAACATTTGTCCATGCGTCTCCTGAAATGTATTTTTAGAATCCCTTTTGGCAAGACTGCATCAAAAGAACATGGATGCTGAGCCCTCCTCCGGCTTTCCAGCTGAACTGAACTAGGGTGGGGGTGTGAAGGCATTACGAAGCAAAAACTTCTGCAGAGTTAGAGACAAAAACTGAATCTCTTTCCCTAAATGTGGGGAAGCCCACATCCATGTTATCCCTCTGGTCTCCTGACATTTTGAGGCATACACTGTCTTTTTCATGAAAGCACTTACTACTGAATACAAAAATCAGAAAAATGAAGTTTGAACACCCCTTTTCAGGGGAATTAGTTCAATAGCTCAATAAGTTGCTTCAGGAAAAGCTGCATTGTGGTGCAGCCCTGGATGAATTTAGCCTAGTTCCAAGGAGTCAGGAATATGCATAATGATGGAAACCAAGAAAGCTCAGATGCCTTTATAAAGGCTGATATTCAGAGCCAGGCTCCTGTGCCCATAAAGTTCCAAATGCCCTCAGGACCCCAACAACATGCATATCCATCCCCTATCTCTTTTTCACCAACCTTCACATTCTCTGCATTACCCTCTTTCTACAGAAACATTCTCTGGGATCATCAGCAAAGAGCAGTTTAGAAATAATCATTTGACTTGAACCCTGTCACTGGATCCTGACTTCCTTGGTCCCAGGCTCCCCAGCCAAGAGAAAACAAATTTGCTTTTCTATGACAGACAGGGACTACCAAAAAGAATGGTAGTGATTTCCTGCATGAGTAGGTGAAAAGTTCCTTAGAAAACTCCTTGCTAGGTGCATACACCTCTTTGCCCACCCTCACTCCTTTAAAAGGGGGTAAGAATTGTAAAAGGTGAGTCTAAAAATACATGAGATATCAAATCTTTATTTCAATAAGAGGCCATGGGGTACAGTGAATAAAGCATTAACTATGGAGACAGTGGACTTGGGCCTGAATCTCCCAGTGAGTCTGACTCTTTATATGACCCTGGATAAGTTAATTCATTTCATTGGGCTTCATATTATCTATCTGTAAAGTGAGAAGGTAGGACTAGATCAGGAGTTCTTAACTATTTTTTTTTTTGTCATGGACCCCTTTGATAGTCTGGTGAAGTCTAAGGATCCCTCAAAATAGTATGTTAAAATGCAAATTTTAAGAAAATTAATTGTGTTAAAATACAATTATACACATATATTTAAAAACGCCTTTATAGCCCCCAGGTTAAGAAAACTTGGACCAGATGGCCTCTGAGGACCTTCCCAATTCTAGACTTAGCATCTTATACCTTTATTTTACCTGATTGATAGACCCTTCAACTATCACCACAAAGCTTGATGAAGTTTTTTTCTTTTTCTATAAGGAATTGAGCTTAGAAAACACTTAAAATGCCAGTTCAAAAAGTGATCTCTGAGCCTGAAAGTTAATATGTTGGATATATCATTGAAGGAGACTCTGGGTTTCTCTTAACATATGACTAAAACCAATACTGAGACTGAAAAGTTATGATACCTTGAAGTAGTTTCATTACACATGTAAGCCCCATATCTAAATATTTTCAATATAACTATAGATACATACTTCAATTGGTACACATTACATATTCTCCTGCTTTATATGTGCCTTGCTTGCTTTAATTTACATAGTCTCTTAAAAGCAAACAACTGTCGTTACAAAATAATTTTGGGGAAAAGGGCATTCAATAGTGAAATGTGATTACATTTTCAGCTCATGGTTTTATAACATTCATCGCATAAACATTATCAAGAATTGCCTCACTTGAGTTATTGGGGTATTAAGGATTACTCCTGTAGTGCAATATGTCCCCAGCTCTGAGAGAATTAGTTCTCTAAGAAGAGGCTGATGCAAAATAGGAATACATTTTCACCTTTAAAAAGACACAATGAAACATTCATAACACCTTTCTGAAGTCCACTTGCAAAAGTAAATAAGTAAGGGAAGTAAAATATTTTTTGGTGCAGACCTGGTAGATTCATTTTATGTTTTTATCTCTTTCTTTTCCCTGAATAATAACAATTACCTCAAGTGATGAGCTCACCTACCATATCTCATTCTGCTAGACACAGATTAAAATTGATTGATTTTGTATATAAAGAAACCAATGCTCACTATAAAATTGTTTGGATTTCACGTAACCCTAAATTTCTTAAATTAGAAACTACAATGTTATGCTAACTAGGTGAAAATACATTTTTAATTTATTTTTTTCACATATTATCAAGGTTTCATCCTTCTCTAATTAACTGCAAGGTTCACAATCCCTGGACCAGCTGGACGGCTATCAAAAGAAGTCTAACTGTAGGAACAAACATACATCTTCTTGCAAACATCTATCTGCAGAGTCATCTCCTTTCCAAAGCTCTGAGGATACATAAAGGGAGAAGCCCAGAAAACTATTAACTATGCACTACCTATGCAGTAATCCGGCTGCAGTTGAACCATCTCCCCCAAATGTTAGGATCTTTACACTCGCACGCGCATACACACACACACACACACACACACACACACACACACACACACACACTTTCAAACTAAGCACAATGTTAACAAGAAACTAATTTTCCTTTCTACAAATCTTCTGCATGTAGTTCTTAACTGATTACCAACATCTTCCTGAGTCCTGCCTTGATAATCTTGCAGAGATCTAGAAAGGTCAGGTTTTTTTCTCATCTCTTTCTTTGGGTCAAAGATTATTGATCAAAATTTTAAAAATACAACTTCCCCCCCCACCAGTTTACAGACTCCATATCTTTGACATCTGGGTCTCTGAGCCCTGAGTTATCATCACAGGGGTTCTCCTTGGCTAGGGTTTCAGTTAAATCAAATGGACCAGAATGCTCAAGTCTGTGCCACACAGACTGCAATGCTGCAGTCTTGTCATATTAATGAAGCAAGAAGAATTCTGCAATTTCAATTCCCCTCTGCCACAGGCTCCAGATGGGGCAGGGAACCTGCTAAAAAAACTGACATCTCACACACCAGCCCAGATTCCTCATTTTCATCCCATATGGATCACTTAAGGCCATACTGGCTGGGGTGGCTTCACAGTATAGTCTGAGGTATAGATCACCCACTGGGAAAAGAAGGAAAGTTTAGGGTTAACACAATGCTGAGGAATCCTCTGGAAAAGTGGATTTCTTCTTAGAAACTGCACATATTTCTTCCTGAGACCAACTTTACCTATATTTGTGCCAAGCTCAAACACTGACAAACTTCCTGGTATTAATTTCTACATTTCTCATCCTAAAACATGAGTTCAATTTTAAAAATTATTTTCCATCTGTATTAGGCTCTCAGTTGTGTAGATAGCTCACTTATGAACACACATTTAAATTTTAAAAGACTTTGTGTTCCCCTTTCACATCAAGCACCCAAATAAAGGGCTGAGCTATGGGATGGAGTAAAAAAAGATCACTTTTAATTTCAAAAACTGAGAAGTAGTAGTTCACTTCTTTCAGGATTTTGCTGTCACACTTGTTAGGATTTTGAGTAAATGTAGCTGGTTATCTGACCTATCTGCATGCCCCCTCTTGCCACTAATTAAATATGTATTTGAACGGAAATATCAGCAAGTGAATTGTTCATGACTTGAAATCATAAAAAAGGAGCATTTTCTTGAGCAAAGCTCTAATTTGACCTTCAAATATCAGTCCCTGTATCCTTCTACTTCCATTTAGTCATCTCCATTCTCTCTTAGGTAAAGAATATATTATTCCAGAGATGAATTATGGTGTTGGATTTGCTTCATCTGCCTGTTTTAAGCTGTGCCTTCTATATGTGCTCACTGCATTGCAGGCAAGACACTGTGCATTCCCAATGTGGCTCAAAAAAAAAAAAAAAGAAAGAAAGAAAAGAAAAAAAGAAGAGAAACGCTACAGCGCGTTGATGCGGAGAGGGAGAGGGAAAGCCCTTGATAACCAGATGGGAAATTCTGGGTACGGGGTCCCCTGTGCCGCTGTTAACGGCGTGTTGTGGATATCCCCGGTTTGCCACGCTGGGGCGCTGGCCTTGGTGCTGATGGCCGCCATAGCCCGCTCGCACACACACGCCTTACCTTCTCCCCTGGCCGTTGCAACGAGCTGTTCCCCACATTTAAGACAGGGCGTCTGGCAGGATCCCCCTTTTAGAACGAGCAACCAAAAATTCCGACCCAGCCTTACCCAAAATCCCAAACTAGCCTTCTCTAAGCCTTCCGGCTTCTTTTCTCTCCTTGGCCTGACTCCAATGAGCTCATCTCCGACTGGTGCCGGGGTCGGGGGAGTGGAGGTAGAGAAGAGACAAAGCGAGAGGAGGGGGAGGAGAGAAAAAGCAGAGGTTCAGGAAAAAGGATTTGGAGAAAGAGGGGTACAGAGGTGAAGGGGTAAAAAGATGTGAAATGTGGCTGAGAAAGGGAGGAGGGACATCAGGCGGCCCTGATAGAATTGTTGGGGGTGGGGCTTAAGTGGAGAAACTGGAAGTGGGAAGAAAAAGGGAAACACCGGAAAAGGGGGTGAACGAAGAAAGAAAGGGGTGATGCAGGCAGGGTGAAGGAAAGAATGAGAAAAAAAGGAAATGAGGACTAGGAGGGGACAATTGCCAGTAAAGGAAGAGGAATCAAGGGGTGAAGGAAAATAAAGAACTTGGGGGGCTATCTACAGAAAAGGTACATAGAGAAGGACGGTAGCATGGAGAGTGCTGTTTGAGGGAAAAGACCTAAGAAGGGGGGATTTAGGGGGGGGGAAGGAGTACACAGACAGTGAGAAGCAATAAGTGAGTGGTGGGAGAGGAGTTGTGGGGAGGAAGAAAGATGAGAGAGGCTGGAAGTGGAAAGGGCAGGGATCTTCCAGAGGTTGGGGGCGGGGAGGATGTGGGGGAGGGAAGAGGACGAAGCTGGAGGTGAAAGAAAAGTAGCAGGCCAAGGCGGAGGAGCAATGGGGTGGGGGGGGGGGGGATGAAAAAAGCAGCCAGAAGGAGAAGAGAACCACAGGTTAGGGGGTAAAGGGGGATGGCCAGGGCAGAGGAAGGGGCCTGGGGTGGAAGGAGATGGCTAAGAAATAAGGCAGGGAGAGGATAGGGAATGGGAGGGTGGCTAGGGGAAAAGTGGCATATAGAAGGAACATACAGAGAAAAGAGTGGGTGGAAGAACGAAGATCGGGGCCTTGGGGCAAGGAGGGGGCTCAAGAAAAGGGGCTTGAGGTGAAAGGGGATCCCAGAGGGCCAGAGCCCAGAAGCAAAGTGAGAGTGGGTGATGGGAGAAGAGTACCGAGGACTGGGCCGAAAAGTGGTGGAGCAAGGGGGCAGAGGATGAAAGGAAAGGAGAAGGGAGGTGGAAAGAGAGGGGTGAACGGTAAAAAGGAGCAGGGGAGGGCAGAAATGGGGTTGGGGGGTAAAAGAAACACCGAGAGATTCTGGGGGGAGGGATAAACCAGACAGGTGAGAGATGGAAGGGGTGGAGAGGGGGCTAGGGCCAAGAATCAAGGGGGGAGGGGGATAGTGAAAAGGGAGCTGAAATGGTGGCGCCCCAAGAAAAGAGGCGGGAGGGGGGGGGCTGCGGTGGAAGGATCTGAGAGAGGGGAAGGGCCTCTGCCGAGGAGCGGTGGTGGAGGGGGCGGGGAAGGAAAGAAGACCAGAGGCTGGGGAGGGATCGGGGGAGGGAGGGAAGGGAGGTAGGAGGGGAGGCGCGGGAGGCCAGTCCAGCCCCGGCAGCCTGCCAGCGGCTCCGGGGCCTCGTCCCGCCCCGTGCCCCGCCCCCCGGCTCTTGGCCCCGCCCCCCGCGCCTCTGCGGCCCGGCCACGGGCGTGCGTCGGCGGGGCGGCTCCCCGCCCTGCCCCGCGGGCGCCGCGGCCGCCTATATAAGGGGGCGCGCGGCGGCCGGCAGAGCGCTGATCCGGCCCCGTGCCTCCCGGAGCGGTCCACCATGAGTTACGCGCTCGAGTCGCTGGGCGCGCCGGCCGCCTACCGCCGGGTCACCGAGACCCGCGCCAGCTACAGCCGCACGAGCGGCGGCTCCCCGTCCAGCGGCTTCCGCTCCCAGTCCTGGTCCCGCGGCTCCGCCGGCGGCGGCAGCCTGAGCAGCTCGGCCATGTCCGTGTCCTACAAGCGCGCTATCCCCCGCAGCGCCTACGGCGGCCTGGGCTCGGCGCTGCTCAGCTCGGCCGAGAGCAGCCTGGACTTCAGCCAGTCCTCGTCGCTGCTGAACGGGACGGCCGCGGGCCCCGTGGGCGTCGACTTCAAGCTGGTGCGCGCCAACGAGAAGGAGCAGCTGCAGGGCCTCAACGACCGCTTCGCCGGCTACATCGAGAAGGTCCACTCGCTGGAGCAGCAGAACCAGGAGATCGAAGCCGAGATCCAGGCTCTGCGCCAGAAGCAGGCGTCCCACGCGCAACTTGGCGACGTCTACGAGCAGGAGCTGCGCGAGCTCCGCGCCGGCCTGGAGCAGGTGAACCACGAGAAAGCGCAGGTGCAGCTCGAGTCCGAGCACCTGGAAGAGGACATTCACCGCCTTAAGGAGCGCTTCGATGAGGAGGCGCGACTCCGCGACGACACGGAGGCTGCGGTCCGCGCGCTGCGCAAGGACATCGAGGAGGCGTCCCTGGTCAAGGTGGAGCTGGACAAGAAGGTGCAGTCGCTGCAGGACGAGGTGGCCTTCCTGCGCAGCAACCACGAGGAGGAGGTGGCTGACCTGCTGGCGCAGATCCAGGCGTCGCACATCACCGTGGAGCGCAAAGACTACCTGAAGACAGACATCACGTCGGCGCTCAAGGAGATCCGCTCCCAGCTCGAGTGCCACTCGGACCAGAACATGCACCAGGCCGAAGAGTGGTTCAAGTGCCGCTATGCCAAGCTCACGGAGGCGGCCGAGCAGAATAAGGAGGCCATCCGCTCCGCTAAGGAAGAAATCGCTGAGTACCGGCGCCAGCTGCAGTCCAAGAGCATAGAGCTGGAGTCTGTGCGCGGCACCAAGGAGTCCCTGGAGAGACAGCTCAGCGACATCGAGGAGCGCCACAATCACGACCTGAGCAGCTACCAGGTAAGCCGAGTCGGGGCTGGGCGGACGGGGACGGGGACAGAAGGGAGAACAGAACGTCTTCTAGCCGCAGTGCCCCTCCCATGTCGCTCCCCAGCTCCCCTTCTCCCCGCACCCTTCCTTCCTTCCACCTTTCTCATTCTCCCCACATCACCTCCTCTCAGCCCTTCTGGATCTCTAGAGTCCCCACCCCCACCCCATTTCTTTCGCGGCATCAGTCCCCACTCACCCGTCTTTCTTCGCCTTCGCAAACCTCAAATACTCTCCTTTCTTTCCTCTAACATGTCCGCACAATACAGAACCTTCTCCCGAAATCCCCCAGTCTTTGCGCTCTTTAGACCTGCATGTCCTCTCCTATCCCTCCGTCCTAGTACCATCCTACATGTTTCCACAGCTAGCCCCTCCCCATCTCTTTGTGTCCTCCAGCCGAATACCTAGCGTTTTCCCTCCCTAGTCGTTTACATGCAGAGTTGGCCTAGCCCGGGAGGGGAAAAAGAAAAACCTTTAAAAGTTCCTATCCTACCTTAAGAAAAGTGTCAAACTTCTGGAGCGCCCTCTCTAGCTCTTTCCTAAAATGTGTCTGGGCTTGTGATTTATGATCTAACCGAGTTTTTGCAAGCTCCTTAAAAAAATCTTAAGAAAAGCTCCTGTTTTTCTCATCTTTCGGGTTTTAGATGGCAAAGTAACTTTTAGAGTGTGCCTATGTTGAAAAATGTGTATTTCCTAAGTGGTAGATATTAGTTCAAAAGTAAAGATTGCAGTTTGTCTTTAGAATGCCTTGTGTAGCAAAGGACACACTTTTTTTTTCTTTGAAAGATTAAAAGACTTTCTGTTGTTTGTTTCTGTTGCTTCTTTCTATAATTCATTTCATCTTTGACGTTCGGCTCTAGAGGGAGGAGGAAGAATCAGGTTTTTTATTTGTCTGTTTGTTTTAATGCATCTTAGAGCACTGGGCTTGTTGGGACCCTGGGAGGCTGATCCAGAATGCTTTTTGCATAGTGGGCATTTCTTAGAAGTGCAAGCTAAGGTCTGGGGAGAGGAAAGAAGAGACACACCAGGTGTCTGAAGGGAAGGGAATCTGATTTCCGCTTGCATATTGGTGACTGGAAGGGAACTTGGGCTGTTTGTTTTTAGGACACAATTCACCAGTTGGAAAATGAGCTCCGGGGAACAAAGTGGGAGATGGCGCGTCACTTGAGGGAATACCAGGATCTCCTCAATGTCAAGATGGCCCTGGATATTGAGATTGCAGCATACAGGTATGGTAGCCCCGCTGCGTACGTGTCTGGAATAATCGCAGCACTGCGGTCTGTTTTGGCGTACTGGCGCCGCCCACTTAGAGTGGGACACTGCAGCCTGGGAGATTGGGTACTGATGTGAGCACACACACATATACATATGCAAAAGTTGGGTGGGGGAAATTGTATGTTGTGTGTGTCATCTAAAGTTCTTCAGCATCATAACATGGAGTTAAGTGCTGCTGTGCCTTCAATTAAAATCCACAGAACTGGGTGAATAAGGGAGGTTGGGGGGCATTTTCTTTGGAAATGTTTCTTAATCTTTTCCAGTTTAACCCTCTTTCTCCTCTAGTCCAATCTGAGCCAGTTTCTTGATATGCTGAATCTTTGGGCATTAGTCCAAAATTCCCTTAAGCTTTTTTCAAGCAGAGATGCCTTTATTTTTCCATCACTTCACCCTTTATCAGCAACAGTCTAAATATACTATTATACTATCTTTTTAATGAAATAGCTGTTTGACACATGGTAAATATTTATTCATTTAAAATAGGGCTTTTTGCATAATTGAAATGTTACAAGTTCATAGATTCTTAATCTACGGAGCTAGGACTCCCAAAGGGGCCCATGGATAAGTTCCATGAATTTGATAGGAAAAAAAAAACCATTTTTTTCTTAACTTCTAATAGACATTTAGCATTATCTTTATTTAAAAACATTCATCTGAGAATGTGTCTGTAAACTTCATCATACTGCTTAAGTGGAGGGGGATGGGGAGCTAACGCAATAAAGGTTAAGAACCCCTGATCTAGACAGAAATATTACTCTTTTCCATCTAAGGTCTAAGTGACTATAGAGGGAAGTATTTATCTAGGTACTCGAACAGCTTTTTAATCTGTTTTGTTTTGTTTTAATGATGGGAAATATTGATCTAAAGTCTCTCCTCAGTGCCTAGTCATATTCTGGAAAAAGCTAGATGCTTAAGGAAAAAGCCGCAGCCACTCCCTCTGGCCACTAGGGTACCATTGAACAAGTTGTTGCACCAAATAGTGCAATCCCTCCCAAGCAGCTCACCTGCAGTGTAGTGAGCAGCCAAAGAGATGCTCTACTTAAGTGATTACCTAAGAGTGGACTAGCCAGGAAGGAATCTCTAGTTCTGGCACTGAAATAAGGCTATTGCCTATGAATACTCAGTTTCCAGGAGGTTTTCTGGAATTTTTCTGGAACCCTGCTTACTCCAGGCACCGTCTTCACCTAAGTTTCCTTCACAGTGGGCCCACCCAAAGCTGAGCAGGTTTAGCTCTTGAGTCATATTTCCATGTTCTTTGTCTCTCCAGAAAATTGCTAGAAGGTGAGGAGACCAGGTTCAGTACGTTCTCTGGCAGCATCACTGGCCCTCTCTACACACACAGACAGCCTTCTGTCACCATATCCAGTAAAATACAGAAGACAAAAGTGGAGGCCCCCAAGCTGAAGGTTCAGCACAAATTCGTAGAGGAGATCATAGAAGAGACCAAGGTGGAAGATGAGAAGTCAGAGATGGAAGATGCCCTAGCAGCTATTGAGGCAGAATTGGCTTCTAGTGCTATGAAGGAGGAGGAGGAAAAGGAGGAAGAAAAGGAGGCGGCCGAAGAGGAAGAAATTGTTGCCACTCAAAAAGCAGCTGTGGAAGCGGCTGCCCCAGAAGCTGAAGAAGGTGAGAAAGAAGGGGAAGAGGAGGCAGAGGAGGAAGAAGAAGATGAAGGTGCTAAGTCTGACCAAGCAGAGGAAGGAGGATCTGAAAAGGAAGGATCCAGTGAAAAAGATGAAGGTGAACCAGAAGAAGGAGAAACTGAAGCTGAGGGTGAAGAACTAGAGGCGAAGGAGGAAAAAGTACAGGTGGAGACTAAGGAAAAAGTTGTCGTAAAGGAGCTTGTTGTAGAAACTACAGTGAAAACTGAGAAAGCCAAGTCTCCTGCAGCCCTGTCTCCCCCAGCAAAGTCACCAACGGCAAAATCCCCTGTGGCTCTGTCTCCCCCAGAAAAATCCCCCACAGCAAAGTCCCCTGTGGGCCTGTCTCCCCCAGAAAAATCTCCCACAGCAAAGTCCCCTGTGGCCCTGTCTCCCCCAGAAAAATCTCCCACAGCAAAATCCCCTGCAGCACTATCTCCCCCAACAAAATCACCAACGACAAAGTCCCCTGCGGCTCTGTCCCCTACAGCCAAATCTCCCACACCAAAGTCTCCCATGCCAAAATCACCAATGCCAAAATCTCCTGTAGAGGAGGTGAAAGCTAAAGCAGATGAAGATGAGAAGGAAAAAGCCACAGCAGCTGAGGGAGAGAAGGAAACTCCCAAAGAGAAAAAGGAAGAAGGTGTAAAAGAGGTCCCTGAAAAGAAGAAAGCTGAGTCCCCCGTAAAAGAAGCAGCCGCGGAGGAGGTGGACACTATCACCAAATCCACTAAGGTTGGTGCTGAGAAAGAGGCTGAAGAGGAGGAGGGAGGGAGTGAAGAAGGAATTGACCAGGGTTCAAAGGGGTCTACAAAGGAAGACATAGCGATCAATGGGGAGGTAGAAGGCAAAGAGGAGGAGGAACAGGAAACCAAAGAAAAAGGTAGTGGAAGAGAAGAGGAGAAAGGGGTGGTCACCAATGGGCTTGACTTGAGCCCAGCAGAGGAAAAGAAAGAGGGAGACAAGAGTGAAGAGAAAGTCATGGTGACCAAAAAGATAGAGAAAATCACCAGTGAGGTTGGAGATGGGGCTACCAAATACATCACCAAATCTGTCACCGTGACCCAAAAGGTAGAAGAGCATGAAGAAACCTTCGAGGAGAAGTTAGTATCCACAAAAAAGGTAGAGAAGGTCACTTCCCATGCTATAGTCAAAGAAGTTACCCAGAGCGATTAGGAGAATAGACTTAGGTACAAAAGGTTAAGCCATATGACAACTTCAAAATGCATGTGATTGACGGCTTCCAAGCAGAACCGGTTCTCCCATGAGGGCTCCAGACACTGTATTTTACTTTGTGCAACATAAGGGAACCTGCATGCAAGCTCAGGGTGTGCTCCCTTCACAGTCTTTGGGGGATTAAACAATGCATGATCTGTAATGTACCTAGGAAGTTTTTCTTTTTCCAGTTTCCTAAGCTGTTGGAAGGGGGGGGACACTCTGGAGGGATGTATTGAGATGTATTATGCAAAGATTCAACTGAGCCAAAAACCATATTAATATTAATAATAATTATCATGTTAATAATAATAATGAAACAGAACTCTTAGCCTTAAGAAAGCTATTTATGAATAATTATGTTTACCTCACTGGTGCAATTAAGATGGGCATTCATTCATGGGAGAACCTCTGACATGCACAGTTTGCAACCTTTTGTGGATTGATGTAAAACATCCCAGCAGTTCTTGCTCAATAAAGGTCATATTGGAAACATTCTGATTGTTTGATGGTCTCACTTTTGGAGTAAAATCTCTACTCCTCAGGTCTGTCCTGAAAAGCAAATTAATGGGGGGAGGGGGCACTGGATTGGGTTCTAAGGGCCCTATATTAAGTCATTCCCTTAGAAGAGGTGTTTTGTTTGTCATTTTTAAGATAGAGATTTCATTGAGAAGGGGAAGAAGAATCTTATTTCATCCTTGTGGAGCCTTTTCAGTATCTTCACTTCTCTCACTGTTGCAGGTTATCCAGCTGATGTTGTGGGGAAATTTAAACCTAGCTCTTCCTTTACACTAAGTTCATCACCTTCCCTATACACTGTACCATGTTTCCTCTCTATGTAGCCATAATTCCAGACTTGGTCCCCTCTCCCTTATGCTACCTCTCAAGAGTCTTTAATTAGGTGTAAAGGGGCTCTACACTTTTTCAGTGGACTATGTGCAAAGTGATTTCCCTCTACTAGTGTCAAAAGTGGAGTGGGATCAGGTAAGAAAGAAGGAAAGAACAGTGTGAATTGTGAATGTTCTACTCTCTAGCCCTCTGATAAGATCCCAGGAGAAGTTTAGAAAAGAGGTAGCAAGTCACCTTATCTGCTTCCACCACACTAATCTTATGGATTTGAAAATGGGGCAAAGAGAAAGCCACAAGATGAGTCTTGTCCCTGAGTCAGTTCTCAGCTAACTCCCGTATTTTGTAAATGCAGCACGGGGACATGATTTCAGTTCTTAAATTGCGTGGCAGATGCAAATAACATTCCTTATAATATGAATATTTGATGAATAATAATGACTGCATGTCCTCGGTTAAAAGAAATGATCATTGACTGGGATAAGCCCTAGACATGAAGTGAGAGAACCTGGTTTCTAATCTTTTCCTGAACTTGTCCAACTACACATAGGTAGGAGGCTACTTTCCTAGGACCTATTTCCTCTTCTCTACCATGAATGACTTAGCAAAAACAAGAATTCTCCTCCTCCTTTTCTCTCTCTCTCTCTCTCTCTCTCTCTCTCTCTCTCTCTCTCTCTCTCTCTCTCTCTCTCTCTCTCTCTCTCTCTCTCTCTCTCTCTCCCTCCCTCCCTCCCTCCCTCCCTCCCTCCCTCCCTCCCTCCCTCCCTCCCTCCCCCTCTCCCCCCCCATCTCTCTCTCCCTCTCTCTATCCCCTTCCCCCTCTCCCCTCTCCCTCTCCTCCCCCACTTCTCTCCCCCCTTCTCATTTGGCTGCCTTGTGAAACTTACTGCCCCTTTTCAGTATTATACATTTAAATACATGAAACAGTATGAAATGGCAAAGGAAATCATTTCTATTGCAATAGTATTGCTAAAATATTCTAAGTTCATGGATCCCAGATTAATGAAGCCTAAAGAAAACGATCTCCAAGGTCAATAGCACCATGATAAGGGATGCTGGTCTTTCCACCTGTGCCAGGAATGATAGGATTCAAATCGATGTCAACTTCCTGTCATTCAATCTTTCTTTCCCAGATAAAACCACTTAAGCAGCATCACAGTAGCAAAAGAGTTAAGAATAATAACATAAAGTAAATTCAATCTCTTAATAAATGAAGGCATTCCATCATTTAAAAAGGCCCATGATATTACATTTTTTAAAGTCAACAAAAGAAAATCACTTCCTTTATCCACAAAACAAACTAGATAGACTGTCATTTAGCGAATGATTTCAGTAGGATCTTAGCGGGAGGGACCCTACAGATCCAACAATGTCATTCAAGACTTGTCAGTTAGTAGAAAAAGGGGGGCACATATTTGCTTTTCGGTAAGATCTTGTCTGTTTTTGTTCAAGCAACTTAGAGGGAATATAGACACAGTTACTCCTTCAAAATACTATAAATGGAAAGGCAACATTTCAAGTACATCTTTATAGCCTATGTGTACTTCAAGCATGTAACTCGGCCTATGGACAGCTCAGAAGGGGCTACATAGGTGGCTACACTCAGAATTCCAAATTACTTTCATCTATACCATTGCAGTCTATTTTTCCAGCAAGAAAAAACACAATCTTTCTAAAGGTAACACTTCCACATAAATATAAAAAAGTACGTATTGAAATACATTGTCTTCTATTCTTATGATACAATGTATATTATTTTAAGCGTATTGCCAAATCCCCAGTCTGATATAATTTACTGATACTATTAATTGTCATTCAATTTAATAGAAGGCATGTTGTGTCATATGTGTTGATGGTTTGAGTTGCAGGTAAATCCTAGATTTAATGTAGACAAGAACTCTAGACAAAAATAAGAACTCTTTGGGTAATAGCAGTAATCTCAAAACAGAATCTTTTTCCCCAGAAGGTTGTCATGTGGGTGACAGTTTCATGTTAAAATAAGATATATTATTCCCAATAATGACCCAGTTTATTTTTAAGCAAGGAATACTAATATTTCCCCTAATTATAGTGGGGCTTTATTTTGGGGTAACTAGAAACCCATCTATAAAGTTAACTGTTAATGCAGGTCCATAGGATCACAGATTTGCTGGAGGAGACCTTAGAGAACATTGAGTTCATCTCCCATGATCAAGACCCCACTTTTGTCACAAAGACCTCAGATCCCTCTCCATAACTAAGGTTCTAGCTTTTCAGAAAACTGGTTTTAAAATGCTAGATAAATGTCTGTGTCCTTATTATTATGTTCAACATCAATGATCTGTAATTTAGTTAGTCTAAGAATTCCGCCATCACGAATCACAATCCATTTACAGGATAATAAGTCTTAGTTGTCTAAAGTTCAGAGAGGTAATTACAGTCAGGATTTTATTTCAGATCTTCCTGACTACTGAAGACACCACCTGTCTCTCTTTGTTAAGGAGAACTCACAAGGTGTAATCATGATCTCTGGGTTCAGCTGTCTTGGTTTCAAGTCCTGCTTTTGACTCATACTGGCTGTACATCCCTGGGCAAGTAATTTAAGCTTCCAGTGCTTCCAAGCAACTAGCAGTATAAATTACAGAAAACATTCTGTACATTCTATACTAGCAATCAGAGCTTTGTTGTTGGGAGCTTATACTAAGGAAATCACAGGTTCAATCCTATCATCATCATTAAAAATTTATCCAAAGATGATTATATACAAGCTCCTCTAATCACTTTTATTTAACTCATACCCATGAGAGCAAAGGTTTTTAGAGTCTTTTAATTTTCTGACATAACTTCCACTTCCCCCTTCAATTCAGTTAGAGTATTTATCAAACATTTATTTTATACTGAGCATTCTGCTATGCTCTGGGAGTACAATGATAAAAATAAGACAATCACTGCCCTCCAGGAGCTTATATTCTAATGAAAGAGGAAGAATCCATTTCAGATGAAAAGATAAGGATCTGGCTTTTTTTCCTGCCTTTGTTTTTTGACAGTCAGGATGGCATTTACCTACTTGCCCAAGTATTTTCTCTCAAAAGCATGTTCTAGTACAGACAGAAGGCTAAAAGCTGCTGAGGCTTCTGCAGAAGTCAACCAGATTCAAAATTCCACATGGACACTCTGGGTTTTCTACTATTCTGTCCCATTTGGACCCTTGTCATGGAATAGAGCTAAATGAAGGTGCAAGAAGTCTTGGCCCCAGGGTAAACTAGTAGCATAAAATAGGAGAACCTCAGTTAGATGATCACTTGTCAGATATATGAGAATTCCTTTCTGATAAGGACTGGATTAGGTGGCCACTGAGCTCTCTTCCAGATCTGAAATTCTGCGATTGAGAATAATGATGTATTTCTGAAATTTAGGGACTTGATTTAAAAAAAATAATTTGAACAGCTACTAGCAAGTGGCATAAGCCACTTTCAAGTGAATCTTTCAATTAGAAAAATACAGATGCCTCAACTCTTAAGAATGAATGACAGATGGAATAATTTACTATTTTCTATTGCAATCTGGGACTATGTATCCCAGATATTTTCCCAAAACCCCACTGTCAGTAGTTATAATCAACATACTCATAGTTAACCTAGTCATATCTTCTATAACTACCACATATCTGTCATAACCTTAATTTCAATAGTTACCATGTTTCTCAAAAAGGACTCTGAGGTTGTTTAGTTCATAGCTTAGACAGGGAAATTGGTTCAGTTCAGGGTGCTAACAGGGAGAGGTTCAGGCCTTCTGAACTGCTGGGTATTGCATTGTGACATTCCCAAAGGTCCCACCTTCTCTCTTGAAATACACCTTTCCAAACTATCCCCACTCAAATGAAATTGCCTCAGTTGTCAGAATTCCTCCCCAAAACCAAAACTGCCAAATTGTCCCTGGATACAAATATTCCTTTTACAACATCCTTGAGACATGGTTGTCTAGTTTCTTTGCAAATACCCACAGTGATAAAGAAAGCAATAGCTCCCATGAACATCTGTCTATTATTGAACAACCCTACAGGTTACAAAGTTCTTACCATGAGCTGAAGCCCACTTTCCTGGAACTTCAACCCCCTGCACCTAATCACTCTCTCTGGGGCCAACCACAGTGCCCATTTTCTCTTCTAAATGACAATCCTTTAAATTCTTGAAGACAGCTATCACATGGCCATTAAGTTTTCTCTCCTTCAGAGTAAATACTTATTCTCTTTCCTCTTTTTAAAGTAAATGAGACACATAGGAGGTAACCAAATGAGAAATCAGACTTTTCCCCCAAAATATTATGAAAGCATAATCTAATTGTCTTTCCTGTGAATCAATCAACATGTGATTTTACTCTTGGTCTTAACCCCAGCTTTTCGGAAGCCTTACACAGCATCTATATATGCATGTTATAAGCGCATGACAGCAAGGCTAATCTGTTCACTTTGTTCATACTAACAATTTGCAAGGTTCATTGCCCCATTGATTTGGTCCCAGAGATTAGTATGGATTGTGAGAAGTCAGAAGGCTCAAACCAGCCATTTAATGAATGTGCCTATATATGTAGGTATATTTCTAGCGTTGAAGAAAAGAAGGGAATAAGCATTGATATCATGTCCACTATGTGCCAAGAACTTTTCTAAGTACTTTTAATAAAGCAATTATCTCATGTTATCCTCACAATAACCTTGTAAGGTAGGTGTTACTATTATCCCTACTTTACAGTCTGAAAGACAGAAGTTAGGGGACTTGTCCACAATCACACAACCAGTAAGTGCCTGGGGCTGAATTTGAACTCAGGACTTCTGGAACCTAGGCAGAGTACTCTACTCACTGCACTACCAGCTGCCTTCGTTGTTGCGCTGACAACTAGTCGATTGATTCCTCAAGTTAAGAGATGCTTACATTGAGACCCTTTGTTTGTATGAGAGGAGGGGAGTGAAACTTTCAAAATGATGTTGGCATCATTCTTGTAACCATAACAGCTTGTGGTTTCCAAAATGTGGCAATGACTTTTCTCCTCCTAGCTTTAATAGGCACTAGGAGAAGAACGTGTTGTTTCTAACACATTTCTTTTGATTACTAGTGAGGGAAAAGACAGTATATGCGCACACTGAGAAATTCATTTCCAAAACAAATGAGTTGGCTATCACTATTGCAAATGTGCTTTTAGTAGATTTAGCCCATTTTAAGGATTACGGTGAATAATATCTAATCTCAACTGGACCTTGATAGTAGCAAGGAAATCTAACTATGCCCTGATCAATTAATTATCCCACTCTCCTTGATAGCTGATCTCAACCTTCTCAATTGTCATCATGATTCCCACTACACCTTTCTGGGGAGGACCTTACCTATATCAGACTTCCTTCTTCAGAAAAGGGGATCATTCACCAGTAGGTCCCACTTCTCCACGTCTTCCTCATTTCACATCACCCAGACATCTTCCCCCAACTATCTCCTTCTTTACTGCAGTCTCAGAAGAGGTATATCTTCCCCTTGCCGTGGTGAATCCTTCTTCATGTACCCTTCCTTGAGCCTATCCCTTCCCATCTTCTCCAGTTGATTTCCTCCTCTTTCATCCCCATTGTTTCTCTTATCTTTAATTTCTCCCTATCTATTGGCATCTTCACTAATGATCGTAAATGTCTCCCTATGCTTAAAAATTGTCACTTGATCTGACTGTCCTCACTAGTTATCATCCTAAGTCACTCCTCTCTTTCCTGTATGACCTCCTTGATAAAGCTATCTACTCTTTTGTTGGTTAGGTTTTTTTTTTTCAGTCATGTCTGACTTTTCATGACCTCAATTACGGTTTTCTTGAAAAAGATACTAGTTTGCCATTTCCTTCTCCAGCTTATCTGACAGATGAGGAAACTGAGGCAAACAAGGTTAAGTGACTTTCCCAGGGTCACACAGTAAGCATATGAGGCCAGATTTGAACCCAGAAAATGAGTCTTCTTGGCTCCAGGATTGGCATTCTATCCATTGTGCTACCTACCTACTCTTTTATCATTCTCTGCTAAACCTTCTATAATATGGATTCTGCCTCATGGATTCTGCCTCATCATTTAACTACAACTGTTTCTTCCAAAGTTATTAATAATCTCTTCATTGTCTCATCCAGTGACCTTTTGTCAGTCTTCATCCTTCTTGACTTCTCTTCAGCCTTTAACACCGCTGATCACTGTCTCTATCTGTATATGTTCTCCTCTATTTTTCATCAAAATACTCCTTCCTGATTCTCCCCATCTTTCTTCGCAATCTCTTTTGCTGGTTCTTCATCCATTTCATGCTCACTTGAATGCCCCAAAAATTTCATCCTAGGTCTATATCTCTTTTCTTCTCTATATTATCTTTGTGATCTCAGCCATTCCCATGGGTTCAATCATCATCTCTATATAAAGATGATATATCTATATAGAGACATATCCAGCCCTAGACTCTCTCCTGAGTTATAATTATGAATCATTAATTACCTTTTGAATATCTCAAAATATCCTATAAGGCATCTCAAACTCAATATGTCTAATACAAAACTCATTATCTCCCTCAAACTCCCCTCTTATACTGTCTGGGACACAGCCACACTCCTAGTCATCCAGACTTGGAATCCATGTGTAATCTTCAACTCCTCATTCTCATCACACAGATAATTCATTGTCAGGTTTTATTTCTATTTTCTCCACCTTTTTTGCCCGTATTTCTTTCTCTCTGCTTATACAATTACCACTCTAGGTCTGGTTTTCATCCTCATTAGCCTAGTTTATCACAATAAACTTCTAACTGGCTTTCCTGAGTCAGATTTCTCCCCTCACCAATCGCCTTCCACACAGATGTCAAAGTAATTTTTCTAAAACATAGATCTGACCATGCCACCCCCTGCTCAGTGGACTCAAGAGCTACTAAGTCCAGGATCAAGTACAAATGCTTCTGATGAGCATCTGAAATCTTCCTACCCTGTCCCCATCCTCCATTTCTAGTCTTTTTCTCTCCTTGCAAGTGGATGATTGCTTAAAGAATTGTCTACAGCACTGAAAATAAGCAATCAATAAGTATTTATTAAGCCCCTACTAGGTGCCTGGTGCTAAGTAAGGAGAATTCAGATACAAAGAATAAAGTAATCCCTACTGTCAAAGAAATTATATTCTAAGAAGGAAAGACAAGACATGCCTACACATGATACATTATTGCAGAGTGAATGAAAGAGAATAAATTCAATGTAGGAAGAGAGAGGGGAAACTAGCAGTTGAGAAGATTAGGAAAGGTTTTCTGTAGAATGAAATACTGCAGTTTTGTCCTGAAAGAAGAGGTGAACTCTGTAAGGTAGAAGCAAGGAGGGTGTGCATTCCATGGATGGGGGGCAGGCAGTGATGGAGCCAATGAAAGATTAAGTGACTTGTGTCAGACTCTGAGGCTACCCCTCCCCATTATGCACAGACATATATGCTTACAAACAAGGAATTCCTACAGATAATATTGCATTTTAAAGAAAAATTCACCCACACCACTTGTTGGGGCTTAAAAAAAATCTGCTTCTCCAATGACATCAGATAAAATCTTCTCAGGACACAGTGATGTCAGATAAATATGCAAGGAGGCAAAGTCTGAGGGAAAGAAGGCATTGCATGCTGGACTCTGAAATATCCCCACAAGTCCCAGCTATCAAGTCTGTCCCCAGCAGTTTAATGAATGGCTACTCATGCCTAGAGGAACCTCAATTTGAGAAGCTACCACCATAAATATTTAAGGATTAATTCCAGGCAGAATTTTATTTGAGTCTGCATGTCTCACAATAGTACTAAATGAAGATGAAGGAGGAGGAGGAGGAGGAGGAGGAGGAGAAGAAGAAGAAGAAGAAGAAGAAGAAGAAGAAGAAGAAGAAGAAGAAGAAGAAGAAGAAGGAGGAGGAGGAGGAGGAGGAGGAGAAGGAGGAGGAAAAGGAGGGGAAGAAGAGGAGGAGGGGGGAAGGGGGAAGAATAGGAGAAGGAGGAGGAACTAGCATTTATAAAGCATTTAACAAACATTATCTCATTTTATCTTTACAAAAACCCTGGGAGGTCGTTGCTATTACTATTGCCATTTTACATATGAGAAAACTGAGGCAGACAGAGATAAAATGATTTGCTTAGGGTCATATAGCTACTATCTGAGTTTCTGATGCTAGATTTGAACTCAGGTCTTCCTGATTCCAAGTCCAACACTATCCACTACACCACCTAATTGACTCCAAAGTATTATCTTAAGGTATAAAAAATAATGGAATGGGTTACCTGCTCCCAGATGGCTCAAGCAGAGGCTAGACACCTGCTTGTCAAGAGAACCTTCATGTAGAAGTTAACTTCTGGGATCCAGTCAATTTTGAATGTCTTTGATTCTGTCTCTCCTTTATAAAATAATCAGAGTAGAAATGTATTAATTGGCGACCAAGAACAGAGTAATGGAAGAAGTAGAATGGGAGTTTAAAAGAGACAGATTTAGACTTGTCAGTGGTTTAAAAAAATTTTCAATTTCCACCATCCCCAAAGTGACCTGGCCTACCTCAGCAGGTAGGGGGTTCCTCTTCAGCAGAGGTCTTTAAGGGAAAGATGGATAAGTCCTTGTTGGGGATGGTGAAGAAGTACAGGGGATGCTCTATCAAAAATTCTTAACCCCCAAGAAGTCAATGGGAATCTGTAAATTTGCGTGGGGAAAAATATCACATCTTTATTTAACTAGTCTCTGATATTTTACATTTCCTTTAATTATGGATTTCTTTTAAAAAATCTTCAGAGAAGGAGACCATAGGTTGGCTTCACCACACTATCAGAAGAGTCTGTGATGCAAAACAAATATTTAAAAAAAGATTAAAAACCCCTGGGCTACATAGTCTCTGAGATTATTGCTAACTTTGAGATTTTTAACATCTTACATCTCTACCTCACAAGAACCCTCTAAAAAGTCAGAAATGTTATTGTTGATCCTCCAATGTACAATGCTGTGTGCTTACCTGTTACCTTTTAATAAAAATTCCCTTTTCCAGTGAAAGAAACAAGAAAATTACCTGTGCTCAATGTGATTCAGAATAAAGTTGGGATATTTCTCTGCATGAACAAATTGACAGTTATAGATAACACTAATACAGTGCACTCAAAAGAAAACCTTTTTAGATGACTGCCATAAAAAATTGAAATTGGCCTCCAAACAGATTCCCACCCTCCTCTATCATCTGTTATCATCAGAGCCTGAGAGCAGATATCCTGGGCACTGACTTATTGAAGATCAGACTTACTAATTACCATGTTCATGGGGAAAGCATTTAGTGTTCAGCCCTTGAGTTCATTGTGCTGGTGGAACAGAAGAAATATAATTAGAAACAAATCCCCTCCCCCAGTGGCATTTGAAGGGCTGAGACCCACCTGCACTTTGGTGGCATGAGTTAGGTGGGCCTCTTCATTACTACCACCCTTGAAGAGAACACGTCATTGGGATTTGATTATTTTTAGAATTACCTCCTTTCTCATTAGCATTCAGCAAAGGATTTTGCCATTACAACTATATCATATGTTTGTCCACAGGTTTCCAAGAGCCATGAGGCTATTATGAGATCCATTGACAGGAACTAAAACCAAGGTCAGGAAAGTCAGAAGGAAGAAAGTCTTTCAAAATCTCCAGGTCCTCCTAGCATTCCCACTTTCAGCTTATTCAGCAAACTTTTACTAAGTGCCTTATTCTCTGTGTTTCACACTAATTCTATTCTAAATATTCATTCTAAGTATTTTTTAGAAATGATGCTTCACTCCATTCATTCATTCATTCATTAATTCATTCTTGTCCATTTCTGTTAAGAGAACCTCTGTCCTTGCAGTCATCCAGGTTCAAAATCCCTGTTTCATCCTTTTCTCCTCACTCTTTTTTAAAAAAAAATCTCTCCTATCCAATTAGCTACCAAGTCTTATCAATTATACCTCCCCAAATAACTTTCATATCAACCCCCTTTAATCCGTTCACATAGCCATAAGCCTCCTTTAGGTCTTCATCATCCCTCACTTGGGCTATTGCAGTGGCAGGTTCCCACAGTGCCATAACCAAAAGCAACTTATATGCCAGAGGACTGTGAATCAATCAAAGCTGACATTCTTTTTATTCTTAAAGGGTAACATGCTATCTTTCATAGCCACAAAGCTACCCAATAGACAATAATCTCCCTGTACTCCAGATGCAACTCTATTGAATTGGAAGGGTATAATCTGAACAGTACCAAACAGGTCAAATTCCCCCATCCTTCTCCACTTTACATATAGGCCTAAGCATCCCTTTTTAGTCCTGTGGAATCCCCAAATACAATTTGGTTAATGTTATTTTTAAAAGTTTGATTTTTGGTGTGGGATAACGCAAACTTGCAAACTGGAATTAAGTCAGAAGACTTCAGTTCTAAATCCCAGGTCAGATACTTGGCTATTTCATTAAGCCCTGAAACCAATTCTATGGCTGGATGGTAAATTTAATCACATCCATGAACCTTAGTTTTCTTATTTGTTAAAAATAAAAAAAGAGGTGATGATCTTTGGACTATCTACCTTGAAGGATTGCTGGGGGCAAAGAAATATATTCACCTAAGTTATTTTTATTGGTGACCCTTCATGCAACACAAACAATCATTTAATTTAACATATGTAGTCAATCATTCACCCAAATTTTCTAAGAGAAATCAGGGGAAGAAAGTTAACGAGCTACAGAAGAGACACACATCCCATCATCAATCTCCACCTGGACTTTTCAAACTGAGTATACTAAAGAATTGCAAACTCAAGATGCCTAAAACTAAATACATTCTTTCTCCCTCTCCTCTACCAAACATTCCTTTTTCTGGCAAAGATGCCACCATTTTTCCATAGTTTCAGCATCAGCATCCACTCCTCACTTGTCATCTCCCAGTATATGCATATAAGTTGTCCTATCTTACCATTTCCACCTTTATTGTAAATCTCACATATGACCCCCACACACACTTATTCAGCTGCTACCAATTTAATTCCAGCCCTCATTGCCTCTCACCTAGATGATCATAATGACCTCCTAAATGGTCTCTTGGCCTAATGTCTCTTCCCACACCAATCCATCCTCCATGCAACCAAAGTGGTTCTCCTTGGGCCCACATCTGGCCAGCCACTCCCCTATTTAAATTCTGGGTTCTTTCTGTTGCCTCTAGGATAAAATTTAAAATCCTGTTTACATTTAAAATCACTCACAAGCTAACTTCAACTTCTCCTTCTGGCCTCACTGGACATTACTTCCTGACCACACTTTATGATCCACCCAAACTTGCCTTTTCCCTTTTTCTTACTCACAACCCTCCATCTACTGTCTCCCACATTTGGAATGGGAACACAGGATCATAAGAATTACAGTTGTAAGAGAACTTAGAGATCATGTAGGCAATCCCCCTCAATTTTACAGAAGAAGCTGAGACCTAAAGCACTTAAGGGATTTACCCAACATAGTAACAGACATAAGATTTGAATCTTGATCTATAGACTCCAAATTTCTTCTGTGTTTTCTCCCTCTTTCTAAAGCTATACCCTGATGCCTGCATGTATACATGTATTGGAGAGAGAGTAGTGTTGTAATATGGAATGGAAGGAAAAACTTGGTGAGGGACAATCCATCCTTGTTGTTCAGTTGTTTCAGTCATGTCTGATTCTTTGTGGCCCCACTTGGAATTTTATGGAATTTTATTGGTAAAGCTACTGTAGTGATTTGCCATTTCCTTCTCCAGCTCATTTTACAGATGAAGAAACTGAAGCAACCAGGGTTAAGTGACTTGCCAAGGGTCACACAGCTAGTAAGTATCTGAGACCAGATTTGAACTTAGGAAGAGGAGTCTTCCTGGCTTCAAGTCCAGCACGCCATTCACGGTGCCACCTCGCTGCCCAAGAGACACTGCTCCAATGCATAGGAAGCTGGAAGGGGGAAGAAAACCCCCCGAATGCAAAGTAGCAGAAACTCAACAAGTCTTAGAGCTGGGTCTTTAGGGACCATTTAATCTTCTTGTCTTATTATAAATGAAGAAGCACAGGCTCATGGATGTTAATTGACTGGACCAAAATCACATTGCCAGCAAGGGAAAGAACTAGGTATAGAGTCAGATGACCTCAGTCTAAATCCCCACTCCACCATTTACATGAGTTCACTTTCCTGGGCCTCAATTTCCTCATTTGTAGAGAAAAGACTCAACTATGTTATGTTTAATATCCTTTTCATTGATTAATCTTTGATCCTGCAAACTAGGACTTGACAAGTCTCCTGATTCCCAAGGAAATGCTTATCCCATTACACCAGTCACACTCTGGTTATTTTCTTTGCTTTTCCATGTGTTTTGGATAATGTTGACATTGGTTGGCAATGAAGACTAGTGAAGGTTACTGGGGCTGGGTATCAGGAGCATGGGGTCTTGAGATGTGCTCTATCACTGGCTACCAGTGTGATAGGAAAGCCATGTTATCTCTTACTCAGATTCTTCTGTTATAAAGGGGACTAAAACACCTGCCCTTGTGGCAGAGCTGTTGTGAAGAAATGAAAGTTCTGGGCATGCAGGAGATCTATGAAAAGAAAAATGTTTTACCGACGTAAGGTCACAGACACAAGCAAGCACTCTCATGATTCCAGATGTTTTTATCAGATCACCATGCTGATTTTCCTATGTCTTATTTTCTTATTTCTTATTTTCCAGACCCTAACTTTCTTACAATTGAGGGCAAAATAAAACTCACACCCACTACTAACTGCTGGTACAGGGAAAGCTGGGTACCTATTAATAGAAACGTGGGCACCATTTCAACTCAGAGAATGACACATGTCACTAGATTTCTTCTGACTGCTGAAATTGACTTTCAACGAGATGGACAGATATGTATGTTTAGCTATGCATCTCTCCTACTGTATCGCTTCTCTCTCTCCATTTCTTTCTTTGACATTTTATCTCTGCCTTTGTTTTCCTATTTCTCTCTTTGTGCCCTCATCTCTTTGTCTACACTATTTTTCTCTTTCTCCCCTTCTCTGTGTTTCTGTTTCACATTTTCTCTATATCTCTGTCTGTCTCCTCTATTCGCCCATCTCTCTCTCTCTCTCTCTCTCTCTCTCTCTCTCTCTCACACACACACACACACACACACACACACACACACACACACACACACACACACACACACAGGTTTTGTTCTCCTCTTTCCCCAGTACTCTGAACTGGATTAATGATCATTCATTTGGTTATACACTAATTAGCTGTATTGGAGCTGGCTACTTATTGATCTACAAATAAAGTAATTGTTACAAATCCAGCAAAGAGGACAATCTTTATGTTAACTCCAAATTGTTGGGAAGTTTATCTGCCCCCATTTGTTCATCTTACTAGTAGAAAATCCCAGATAAAATGACATATTAATTAAAAATATGTGCAGAGATTAATATTCCATTAGAAATGCTATTTTCTCTCTCCCCTTTATGTTATGTTTTCAAAGAGATATCTGCTTTGGTCAAAGTGGCTGAATCCATTTAGCAGTATTTCAGGGACTTGCTAGTGTGGAGACTGGTATTTGGGTTGGAGATCTTAAGGCAAGGGGTTGACTGAAATACTGCCAGACCCCTTAGGAGTTCATCATCTTGCAGACCAGAGGTGTCAAATGCCTGGTGGTAGTCTAGTAATATGGGTAGTATGTAGGTCTGAAACATTCCCTGTGTGTCCCTAAACCAGATTAAAATGTAAGTGGGAAAACATATAAGAAACTAAATAAAAATACAATAAAACATGGATAACATTACATTTAAAAATGAAGTCAATATGAAGCCCATGGGGATCCCAGTGTACAATTTAGTGGCCCCCATTTCTGTTTGGGTATGAACCACTGTTCGAGGTTACCCCCACTGGACTCTAATCTCCATGAGGGTGGAGAACATGGAATCTCAGAGCTTTAAACTCCAAAGGTCATCTTGTTCAATTCCTATCAGATCTTAAATCTTTTCAACATCTCTGCAACATACCAAGTGATCATTCAATCTCTGTGAGAATGCGAGTCAGCCCCCTACAATCCGAAACAACGTGGTTTGGTTCGGGAGTCCTTATATTGAGACCAACTCTTTCTTCTCCAATGATCAATCTTCATTCAACCTTATGGGTTCAAGCAGAACAAATGGAATCGCTCATATTCACACCCTTTCAAGTACTTGAAGGCTGCCCTCACTGCTCCCAACTCACAAGGCTTCTCTTGTCCAGAATAAGCATTTCCATTTCCTTCACTTGGTTCTCTTGTTTTAGTTTCTGGTACCTCAACATCCTGGTCAGTCAACCAACAAATGTTTATTAATTAGATAACAATAGCAACAATGATAGCAGTAATCGCTAACATTCACATGGTATTTGCTGTGTGCCAGGTACTGTGCTAAGTGCTAAGTATCTCATTTGATACTCACAACCCTGCAAGATAAGTATTATGATCCTTATTTTAGAGGTGAAGAAAGTGAAGTAAAGCAGGTTAAGTGATTTGTCCAGTTCACACAGCTAGTAATTACCTGAGGCTGGATTTGAACCCAATTGGAGATGCAAAAATAAGTGGAACTGCCTCTATGCTCAAGGAACTCACATTCTATTGCAGAGACCAAAAGTGTGTGTGTGTGTGTGTGTGTGTGTGTTATGTATGTATGTATTTGCATAATTATCATAAAGCTAATGAACACAAACTCAAAGTTCTTATACAGAAGGTAGTTTGGGAAGGAGCTACATTAAGAGCTGGGGTGGAGTAGGGGGCATCCAGAAAGACTTTTTGTAAAAGATGGTGCTTGAGCTGCATCTTGAGGTATGGTTCAGAGGGACAGCTGTGGGACATAGCCATGCAAAGGCTTGGAGGCAGTAGATTGAGTGTTGTGGGTGAGGAAAAGGGAAAAGGCCAGTTTGGCTGAATCACAAAGTGTAGCAGGCATCCAGTGAGGCTAGAACGGGGACTTTAAGTCAGATTAGGAAGGGATTTAAAATGTAAACATGGGACTTCATGCTTTGTCCTAGAGGAAATAGGGAGCCAATAGTGGAGTTTGAGTCAGATGTGAGTTTGGGCTGGGTAGAGGCCCCTAGCCGCTCTAAAACTTTGGTCTCTTCTATGATTCCTAAGCTTAAGTACACTTGTTAAAAAGAGTCTGCACTTTCTGGGGGGAGAGTCTTAAAAAGAACGAGAAGGTATAGGTCATCAAATCTTCTGGGCCTCAGATGAGAGGCAGAGAGGCTAAGAGCCTTGCTCAAGGTCATACAGTAGGAGAGAAGGGTGACTGTCAAATTTCTTTCCAGACTCAGTCCTTTCCCAGGCCGTTTTTCTGTTGAAACTAAAGTCTAACCAATCTCCTAATTCTGGGTAAGCCAGGACCACAGTCCCTACCCAGCCGGCCCCATCACGCTTCCAGCCTCACAACGTCCACCCAGCAACCTGCTGCAGTGAGGAGGGGTGGAGCTAGGACAACCCCCAGCCCGAATCCCCAAGCCTTTGTCTCTTCCGTTTCCCCATTCTATCTTGGTTCACTGGACACCACAGCATCCCCACCCCCAATGCTCCTAATATGGTCAGTGGCTATCCCAACTCAGTCCAACTAGCATATTTTGTAAGGTCATCCATTTGAAGTCAGAAGGGAACTTTGAGGCCATCAAGTTGGATCCCTTCATTTTACACAGGAGGAAACTGAGGCACAGTGATATTATGTGTAACAAAAAAACGTTCTTTTAATAGAGTAAAATAGTAAGCTCTCTCCATCACTGCCCAGGCCAAAGAACTAGGTGGGGCTCAAGAAGTAAGTGAATCATAATAGTTTCTCTAGGGTTGCACCTGGATTTGGAGTTAGAACATCTGGGTTCAAATATCATCTAGGGTGCTTTGAACTCTGGTGACCCTTCCTGGATCTGTAAAATTGAGGGGAGTTCGATTAAATGACCCAAAGTTTTCTTCCAATGTTATAGTTAATATCCTAAAAATATATGAGAATCCCTATTGTTACCGATCCTCATAACAACCCCATGTGTCAAGGTCAAAGACTTAGGGCAGCAACATGCAGCTCCAGTCTCACAATGTGTAAAAATGAAGCATCATAGACTGAGAACTAGGAAGGATCATCTAGCTGAACCTCCGTTGTTCTTACAGATTAGAAAACTAAGGCCCGGGAAGTTACACTATAGCAAGGAGGCGGAGAAGGGATTCGAAACCTCGGTGCTGCTGCAGACCCGGCTGCAGAAGGGCGGGGCAGAGGCAGGGCTGCGGCACTAGAAGAGTTCCGAGCTCTTGCACCCACCCTTTTCTAAATTTACCGCGAGCAGGTCCGGAGTTACTGGGCTAATAAAGAGCCGGGTGCAGCGAGCTGTCAGGGAGATTTAAAGCTACAGTAATGGAGAGCAGGCTGCAGAGAAACTTCGCTGGCACCGATTCATTGATGCAGAGAAAGGGTGGGAGGGAGGAAGCAGAGAAAGGAAGGAAGGGAGAATACGGGGAAAGGGAGAGAAGAGGCAGGGAAAGAGATGGAGGGAGGATGGACACAGTGAAAGGACGATGAGAGGAAGGATGCAGGGAACAGAAAAGAGAAAAGGGGAAGAGGCGAAAAGATCTAAATGCTCCATGGGGTGCAGTTGCCCCATCCCATCCCCCAAAATTTCAATGGCAAGCCTCAGCCATCTTCCCCCTTCTGGGCCCTCGAATACTCTGCTTTCCTCCTGAAAGTAGGGTTCACAATAACCTAACCACAGTAGGGTTCATCCCCCCAGGTGGTTCATAATAACCTAACCACAGCTCCTGTTCCTTTAGGGCCACAAAGCCGACAGTAAGCCCTGGTGAGGTCAGCAGGGCAGCCACCACGCTCTTTTTACAAAGGAGGAAGACGAAGGCGCAGAGAAGAGTTGGCCAACTGGAGAGACCGTATCAACACAGAAACTGAGCCAGGTCTTTTGTCCGCTTCCAGTAAAGAGCTAGTGATGGTATCGCCTTCTCTAGCTCACAGACTTCTAGGGTTATTTATCTAGAGTTACAGGGTTATTCAAGACCTTCTAGCCCAAGCTTCTCATTTTACAAAGGAGGAAACAGAGGCCAGAAATGATTGACTCACGGTCACAGAAGTAGGAAGGGCATGGCTGAATTATACACAGAGGGGAGCAGATTGAACAGAGAAGTATACAGCCTCAGAAAGTCTAAGAACTGGAAATCGGTGTTCTGGATGGAAGGGGCTAGTTATGACAACCACTGCCCTGGGGAAATGGAAGGAGGACCTGGGCAAGAGAAAGACCTTTGAGGGAGCCATGCTGGGCTCTGAGTGTGGGAAACCTTCCTTCCTGGGGCCTCCATCTAACTATGTCAATGCCCTCCAGTTTAAATGTTTGGGAAATGTACACAGGTACACAAAGGTACACAGATTGAGCGCTGGAAGGGAACTCAGCACCTAACTTACCTTCATTTTACAAATGAGGAAAGTAAGAAAAGAAAAAAAAAAGTCAAGCGATCTATCCGCTGTCACACACTAAGTAACTTGCAATACTCTGATTCGATTTTATGCTAAATTGTTCACACATTGATCATATCACTGGACTAGGAACTCCTTGAGCTAAAGTTCTTAGCTAAACTTTTCCAAGTGCCCTGGACTCAGTTGGTGTCTATTGAACTGAATCTCTGTATCTCCCAACCTTGTATATTTTACATAAGCATCAATAAACATTTATTAAGCACACATTATGTACCAGGCACTTTGCTAAGTGCTGGGATACAAAGAGAGGTATGAGACAGCCCCTGCTCTCAAGCAGCTCACAAACTAAAGGAGTAATCACAGTAATTCCACCTTAATAACGGTTTGCTGAATTTTTCTAATCTAATAATAATAATAATAATAGCTAGTGCTGTGCTATACCTACAGTATCTTGTTTGATGCTCACAGCAGCCCAATGAGTTGGTATTATTTTTACCCTTATTTTACAGATGCAGAAAGTGAGACTCAGCAAGATTGCCCAGAGTCACAAGCTAACAACAGCAACAACATTAATAGGTAGCATTTCCATAACTCTTTGAAGTTGGTAAACCACCTTACACATACAATCTTATTTGATCCTATCAACAATTCAGTGAGGTAAGTGACTCTATCCACCAACCTACTTAATTGCAGCTTGTAAGTATCTAAGACAGAATTTAAATCCCAGTCTTTCTAACCCTAACCCTAAACTAACCTTAAATGCTCCAAACTCAACTGCCAACTATAAGACCTGGTCATGCTGCCTCTCAATTGAATGGCATTGGATGAGCATTGAATTAAGAGTAGGGTGATGAGTTCATCAAGAGAGGATAGAGAAAAAAACCAGAATCTGGTCCTAGTCAGAGTCTGAAAGGCACTTGAGTATAAAGGTTGGCACATGGATAGTGATCCACCAAAAGAGTCTGAGGAGGAGTGGCCAGATAGGTATGAGCAGAGCAAGGATAGAGCAGTCCCATGAAAACTCAAAGAGACAGTGTCCAGGAACGTAAGACCAGTATCAAATACTGCAGAAAGGTCAAGAAGGACTGAAAAAAGTCCTTATGATTCATCAATTAAGAAATCATTGATAAACTTGGGGGAACAATTTCAATTAAGTAATAAAGATAAAGAGATTGCAAAGGATTGAGAAGTAAGGAGGAGTGGAGGCACCTTTTCTAGAAGTTTGGCTGGGAAGGGACAATTTAGGACAACACAGGACAGTTTGAAGACAAAGTAAGATCGAGTCAAGACTTTTGCTTTGCTTTGCTTTGTTTTCTGGGGGAAAATAGGGAAAACTGGTAAATTCCGCCCTGAGCAGGATGGAAGGAATCAGTGGATAACAGGAAAATTGAAAGAGTGAGTAACAGAGACATAGGGATAGAAATGAGACGCAATGATATAAGGAGCAAGCTTCTGGTGCACACGTGAAGGAGTAAGGTCAAAGTAAGAGAATCTGACATTTTTAAAGAGAAGGGCCACCTCTATATCAAAGGAGAGCAAAGGAAGAAACAATTTGCATGGCATAGAGGTGGATTGGGCATGAAGAACTGGGGAAAATAGGACTCTCCCATAAGGCACCTCAGTTTTTTCAAGAAGTATGATCAAGGTCTTCTGTCAGGGAGTGGTAATGTAGTCGGGCTAAGGAGAGAAGATAAGGTTTGGATTATATGATATGAAATGGTACGTGACAGTAAGATCTTCCTTCAAATTAAATAATAGAAATGTGGAGTGCCCTTGGCATGGTTGGAGGACTTGTATCAGAGTTCAGTGATCCAAGGTTGGGATTTAAAAAGTGGTGAGCACTATAAGACAGAGGGGAAATGACGAGTTGACCTAGTTATCTATGGAATCAAGATTCTGAATGGAAGAAAGGGAAGCCAGAGTAGGAGTGATGGTCTGTGATTGATATGAAGGCATGGATGGGAGAGATCAAAGAAAAAGAAAATCTCATCAGATAGAGGAATTTCAGTATTACTGATTGGTGTGGGGGTGAAATTTCAGGGGCAGATCATGGAATTTAGGGGAGTTTATCAACAAGGAAGACACCCACATATAAATGGATGTCCTCAAATATAAAGACAAGGTTAGGGTTCAAGGAAGAAAGCGAGACTACAAAGTTCTTGAGAAAGAGAAGGCCCTGCAGGCTGACAGGAAACAATCTCCACTATTTGGATAGGGTGAGAACTCTGAATGGTGTTACCTCAAAAGGTAGAGAGGTTAGAGGGAAAAGGTAATGAGACAGAAGTTTTCAAAATTGATAAAAATGATCAAAAAATTAGTGTGTTTTTCTCAAGGTGGAACAAGCCTGAGGTACTGAAGATAAGCCTGTGTGTAATGTGATGGGTGGCATTTGGAGTCAGATGACATCTGTTCAAATTCTGGCTCTCCTCTGTAAAAGTAGGTAGCTGAGTTCTAATGTTCCTCCTACCTCAAAGCCATGGTGCTATGACCTTGGACCTTACCTCATACTGTCCTTTGATTTCCCCAATTCCTCTGCTTATGAACTTCTCCAGGGAATGATTGGTAAGGGGAACAAGCTACAAGAGACCTTAGGGATCATATAATCTGAAAAACTTGGTTATAAAGAAGAAAAGTGAGACCAAGAGAGATGAAGTGAGTTACCCAAGGTCACACAGGTAGGAAAGGGCAGAGTCTGGGTTTGAGCTTACCTCTTATAACTCCAAAATCTAATCATCTCCTTTGGACGAGACTCCTGAGAACGTTCATGAGGCTCTTAAGTGTAGGGATGGAAGAGACATTAGAGGCCATCTAACATGACCCCCTCATCACACAGACGAAAAACCTAAGACTTAGAAAGGTTGTGAATTTCCCAGATGTAAGAAACCTTCAGAGTGCTCTAGTCTCCCCTCCTCATTTACAGCTAAGGAAATGGAGTCAAGGGAAAGTAGTAACTGCCCAGGATCAGATGGGTAATAAGTGGAAGAGTCAGGATTGAAATCCAAACACAGTCCTCTTTCCACTACGCAACACCAATAGGTGAGATCATTTTTGTTTCCTATGATGAGTTATAGTCTTCTCTAACACTAGGTAAAAAATGAAGTCCTGTGGTGAGTTGATAATAAGTTTTCAAGTCAGGATCACACATAATTAGTGAATCTCTCACTCACCATGGCAGATCAAGGCACAGACTTGTACTTAGCTAGGATTTTCTTCTTTACTACTGAGCTGGGGGATGAAGTGACAAGGGACCATGCTACAGAAAATCCTCCTGCTGGTGCTGTGTTTAGAACGGAACTGGGACTGTGATCCATTTTCAAGTTTGTACGTAGGAAGACTAGAGGTAAGAATGAAGGGCTTTAATTATGAGAAAGTTAACACCCCACATTGTCAAAGTACCAAGCATCCTTAATAACCACAAGTACTAGTAATATGGTGGGGAATGTGCTGGACTTGGGGGCAACTCTGCCATGTACTTCCATATGCCATGGTCAGATCTGTGGACTCTCTAGTCAAGCAACTAATCAATAAACATTTATTAAGTGCTTACTATGTGCCAGGCAATGTGCTACAAACTGGAGATACAAAGACAGTCAAAAACCAGTCCCTGCCTTCAAAGAACTTATAACCGAATTGGGGGGAAACAACATATAATAGGAAGCAGAAAAGCAGAGTGGGAGAAAGAAGTTGGAATGGAGATATGATGGAAAAGCCTAGAGGAGTGAAGTCAGGTAGAAACTGAAGAGGGGGCTTGCCTGGGCTCCCTGCCAAAATGGAAAGAAATGTTGAAAGATAGAGAAGAAGAAGATGATGAAAGAGGAGAGAAAACTTACACTGCAGCCTGTTCCAGTCTTTAGTACTGCCTCAGCATCTGCACAGCTGTTTTAGTCCCCCGCCCGCAGTTGTTTGACACCTCCCTTCTACGACTAATTAGCATCTCTGCATTGGTAAGGATTGAAGACCACAAAAGATCTGGTAGAATCATTTAGAAAAACTGTACATTTTCCTAAAATATCTGAAAGCCACCACACTAAAGCAGGGTCAAGGTATGACTCCGTTTTTCCCACCACAGTTTTGGGAAACACCCCCTAGATGCATCTTTGTAGCATGCCCTATTGTTTTTGTGTTTTCCTACTAATCACATTTCAAGCTCCCACAAAATGATGCAGACAAATATAAGCCCAGTTCATTACAGCTGTCACCTGAATTCAGAGGGGTATATGCTCCTTTTGTCTAATTAGTACTGATGTGGAGCATTTTTCCCCTCTGACTATGCATAGCCTAAGTCTCTTCCATGGAGAAATCAGTTGGGGAATGACTCTCATCCCTATAAATTTGAATCAATCCTTTACATATCTTGCAAAGGACACTATTATCAAAGAAACTTTCTGTAAAGCTTTTTCTCAATCATTTGATTCCCTTTTAATCTTAGGTTTATTATATTTGTGAAAAGCAACTTTTAAATTTATGGAATCAAAATTATCCACTGTATCTTCTATGATTCTCTATACCCTTTGTTCATGAGCTTTGATTCCATCCATAGATCTGATACATACTTTTTCCTCCCTGTTTCCCTGATATTTGCAGGATGTGAATTTTTATATTTAGGTTATCCATTGATTCATGTGGGACTTACCTTAGTAGGAAGTGTGAGATATTGGTCTAAATCAAATTTCTTTCATATTGCTATCAGTATTTCCAGCAATTTCTGTCAAAGATGTATCAGTTTTGTACAATACTTCATGATCCCATTTGGGGATTTCTTGGCAAAGATACTGGAATAGTTTGCTATTTCCTTCTCCAGCTCATTTTACAGATGAGGAAACTGAGGCAAACAGGGAGAAATGACTTTCCCAGGATCATACAGCAGCTAGTAAGCATCTGAGGCCAGATTAGAACTCAGATCTTCCTGAATGCAGGCCCAGCACTCTATCTCCCTCACCACCTAATTATCTCTTCTATCAAATTGTGAGTTCTTATCCAATAGTTGGATTGTTTATGTTTACTGAATATCAGAATCGCATTCATTTCTATATGTTATACATCTAATCTCTTCCACTAATCTATTTTATTTTAACCGACATCAAATTGCTTTGACAATTGTTGTCTTTATGGATAGTTGGAGAGTTTGCTTCCATTACAAATACACAAAGATGGTGCTCTTGGTTTTAGATATATACTTTAGCTTTCACTCACACCCATCAGATTGGCAAAGATGACTAAAAGGGGGCATGATAAATGTTGAAGGAACTATGAGAATTCACCATTGGTGGACCTGTGAATAAATACAACCATTCTGGAAAGCAATTTGGAATAATACACAAGACACAACTAAACAGCCTTTGACTTCTACCACTGTTAGGATTATACCTTTCGAAAGATTAAGGTAAAATAGGAAAAGATCCTATGTGTACCAAAAGTTGCCATCAAGAGAAGTGGCAGAATTTTCCATAGCATGTATGAGAAAGGACCTTCAAGAAAGCTAATTAACCCCATCCTAGAGATGAACAAACTGAGGCATAGATAGGTAAGATTTGCCTAAAGTTATGCAAAAAAAAGTTGTGCAAAAATATACTAGAACCCACATCCCATAACCTCAAACCAGTACCCTTTTCCTTCCCTGAGCAATAGGCATAGATAGAGAACTTGCCATTTTCTTAAGCTTTTGTTTTCTGGCTCTTTTCTGGGGTTATCATTCATTCTTCCCATAAGAATAATAAAGTCCACTCATCGTATTTTTTCTTAATGTATTTTTATTGTGGCACACAGGATGGGGGGGAGGGGTGATACAATGTGTCATTGCTTTCAGACTTGGTTCAAACAATTCCCAAATCCCACTGTTTCTTTTGGGCTAAAGTTCCTTTTTAGTATCATTTTGTTCTCAGCAAACAGCACTCAGTCCTCCAAACCTACTTTTCAAGACCAAAAATGCAACAAGTTTAGCTTCTATTCATACAGGTATCTTTACAGAAGCCTGTCAACAATAGATCTTTCAGGTTCAAAGCCACAGCATGACAGAAAAGGCATTTGTCTGCTAACAGTTTTAATTTGAAACATCTGACAGAAGTGAATCTTAAAGGTGAAAGCACAGTGCAGCTTATAAATGAATGCAGGTATAAAGCATTGGTTCTCCCACCCCCAAAAGTGATATCAATTGTACAATAGCAAATATGGGGGGAGGGCGGAATCAGCAGATAAATCAGCTTTTGGAGACAGAAGCAGAAAAACATATCATCAGTAACTCTGGCTCTAACCCAGCAGATTAGATACCATACAAGCATCAGAATTCCATAGGATATGCTAGGCATGGACAGCTATGAATGTTGGATTTAAATGAAGTTCTTAACCAGTTGGAATCATCCTCTGACCTCCTAGGTTTCCAAATTAACATATGCAAAGAAACATCCGAGGCACCCCGTCTGGGTGGAATTTACCTGTTAGGCACTAGTAATAGCTTTTACATTTGGCATTAACTGCTTACTGAGGTGTTTTAAAAAGCCAAGAGGCTTGTGGAATTTCAGGGCAGCAACAAAGAGGCCAGGAACTAAGCTGAAGACCCAGAATCACCACTGGTTCAGGTTTGTACGCAAGGTGCATGGGGGGGATTTGTCTTCTGATCTCTGTATCTTTAGGCATCTTATTTATATGTTAATGATCTGTTTCTGTTAATCATCTGCTTATCATAGTTGCATTTGGACCAATTAAAGAAAAAAAACCTATTTACTGTTGGGCATATTAAGATGCACTCTCTACCCATTTTGTGTGGGTGACCTTTCACTGGTGCTCTTCTAACTCATGTGCCCATTTGCTCAGTGGGGTATGTTTAGTTCGTCTTCTCACAGATCTTACCATGAAACCCTTTCTCTGAGCTACAATGTAGGACTTTGTAGTGGGACCAGTACACTGATATTGCTAGAGGAAACCTTAAGAGGTTCCCCCCTTAATTACTGATGATGTTTGGAAGGACTGGGGAAATGTTACGGAGTAGAGAGAGGTAGGGTAAGAAGGAGGAAGAGGGTGGGGGAAAATGGGCAAGATTCCTGAATGATAACTTAAGCTTTGAGTTCCTTAGAAAGCACCAACTTGGGATACGTATATTATTTAAGAAAAGGGAAAATTTCACATATACATTTTTGGTACCATGAGATTCTGAGATCAGTAGCCTGGCTTCTGACTTGTCAGCTGTACATCGCTTGAATACATATTTGAAACTTTAAGTAACACACAATAGCCACAACGAGAGATTATAATGCCGTTCCGGGATGCCTTTATTTGCTAATCATTGAACATAACTTGGGGTCATTATTTTCTAACCACCAAAGGTTTCCAAAGATTAATTATATTTTTCATCAAGTTTAACATTTATATCAATGACTTTGTTTATTCATGTTTTTTAATTATAAATGTCTGAATCATCCATACTGCCATCAACCCAGAATTCATAAGCATGTACCATGCACGGTCTGGCAGCAAGCCAGGAAAGCTATCAAGAAGCACACCAAATACTCTTGCATAAGGGAAGACATTTAGCACAATTACTTTCAATCTACGTCATCTCAGATTAGTTGTTTTTTTTTTTTTAAATATGTGGTTTCTTATTCTTTACAGCATTCAGTGCTCAACGGATTGCGTAGTGGTGGGATTGTTGACCTGATTGGGGGAAACCTGAAATAGTCAAGGAAAAGAGAACTCAGTCTTTCTTCTTCTGTTCTACAGCTTCTTCTCCAGCAGCTTCTTCTTCCTTCTCTTCCTCCTCTTCGGCTTCCTCAGCTTCCTCTCCAGCTTCACCACCTTCTTCTTCCTCACCTTCCTTTTCTTCAGATTCTTCCTTGGCACCTTTTAAAGGCACAAGAAGAAGGAGAGATATCCCAGTTAGAAGCAAGTCACGTCAGACTCAACGAGATTCTCAATAACATTTCTACTATGGACTACATTGTCCAAAAGCCAACTGTTATAAAAGAAAGGCATCTGAGTCATAGGGTCATAGAACCCTGACTTCTGAGGTCAACTAGGACAAGCCTTTCATTTTAATGATGAGCAAACTGAGAGCCAGCTGACTTGCCCAAGATCACCCCAATAGTAACTGTCAGAGATAGTGCTTGAACCCAGATCCTCCGCCCCTGAGTCACTTTTATACTACACAAGAATGTTCTGTCGCAGTACTCACATTGCCCACTTCATCCCCATTTTTCAAAAGCATACACACTGAACATTCTCACTGAATGAGGTTTCGTAATTGGACACTGGAGGCCCATCAAAAAGCCACCAAATTTACTTCTGGGTAGCCAAAGCCACACTTCTCTCTCAAGCACTAACTCCTATAGACTTTCCCTCTCTTTAGGCACCTGATCCCACATGCTAGTGCTGAGCAAACAGAACTGCGGCTAAGAACATTAGCAGTTGCAAAAAGGAAGAGCAAATTTTAAGGAAAAGAAAACAGTGAAGAAGCTCACATTTGAAAGCCCACCTCCATTGTCTTCCCAGAAAGGTAAGCCATATAAATGATCTTCTCTAATATTACTAATAACTTCAGGAAAAGCATGACTAAAACCTGTTTAGCAGAAAGTATCAGGTTCAGTGTTTCCACTTCTGCAAAATAAGATATTGGACTAGATGGCCTGGATTTCCCCTCCAGCTACCAATATAATTGTCTTATGTTCTTTCAAGTTACATTCTGCCTATGAAATTCTAGAACAGATTACTTAATGGTAGCTCACATTCTACTAGCATTTCATATTGAGCAAAGATCTCATTGATCCTTCCTAACAACTCTGGGGTTAGGAAGTATGATTATCCCTGTCTTACAGAGGAATAAACTGTAAGGGGGTCAACTGAATCATTAAGAATCAACAACTAGAAAATAATGAAAGTAGGACTTGAACACAGATCTTCTGACTCCAATTTCAGGGACCTTTTGACTGCACCACATTTATACAGAAAACCCTGGGAATTCACTTTCTAGCTTTCTTTCCAGAGAATCTGAGTTTTACCTTCTTCCTCTTCACCTGCTTCCTCTTCTTCTCCCTCCTCCTTCTCCTCTTCCTCAGCCTCTCCTTCTCCTTCAGAGGGGGGCTCGTCTTTGGCTTCTTCTGCCTTCGTTGCCTCAATGGTCTCTTCCACCTCAATCTGTTCCTCTTGGACATGACTGGTGTAGTATGAGGGGAAAGCACGGGCAGACATCAAGTAGGAGCTGGTCTGGAGACCACTGTAGGCAGAGCGCCCAAAGACCTGGGAGCTCTGGGAGTAGCCACTAGTCAGACTTCCAACACTAGTGAAGCTCAGGCGGGTTTCTTCACCTTCCAATAATTTCCTGGGGAGCAAAAATGGAGTGAGGGGTGGGGGAAGAGAGGCATGGGTTTGAAAACCAACAACATCATGTTCTCTGACCATCCTTGTTTGTTTTTTTTTTAATAAAAGCAAAGGCAGAAGGAGTAATGCAAATTCTAGCAAGAACTTTCCAAAATAACAGTGTTCAAAACCATAAAATTGCTACCCAATAAATTTTAAATCTCATGGCATCATCTTTAAAGTCTCTATCATCAATGATATACACTGAGGAAAATCAAACTCAAGAGTTACAGGATCACTGACTTGGAGCTCGAAGGAACCTCAGAGGTCATCTAATTCAAAAATCTCTGTCTGCCAACATTTTACAGATTACAAAACAGTATTACAAGCTCTTTCCTTACAGACCCTAAATCGGTCTCTGCTGTTTCCCTCTCAATGCCTTATTCTGACCTTGATGACCAAGGTCTCCAAAGGCAGAATTCTAAGGGTCTTCCCTTCCATGCCTTCCAAGGCTCACCTCTTTCCACCACCAACGACTTGAAGCTTTTAGTTATTGAACAATCTTCTTGGTCAAAAGATGGCTAAATTTGCCACTAAGAGGTTAAGGACCAGTCTTCAAAATAAGGACACTCAGCTTTGCAATTACTCTCTTTTCCTCCCCCTTTGCTGGGCACAATGAATTGTCTCCTATTCCTCCCTTCTAATTCAACAGCTATTCTCACTTGAAAAAGCAGTAGTTCTCCCTGAGTCAGGAAGCAGACAGGAGAACCTCATAAAGTCATACTGAATTTGAAACAGTCCTAGTAGCTAGTTCTGATTCTTTTGAAGGGAATCCATTGTAATGGTTTCAATTTGGATATGCAAGCTGTCTGATGGCAATTTTATGTTCAAGCTACAGTCACATCAGGGTTGCTGATGTTTAAGGTATTTTTTAGGTGAAGAATCCAAATTCCTTTTCTTAAAAAGGAGGAATCTTTGGGAATATAACTGGGCACGACACGGCCTGCCATTCCCTTGCTGAAAAAAGTGAGTCAACAGGCAGGGCTTACTATGTTCCAGGAGATCTGATTCTAGCCATTACAATTAAAAATAAATCTCAATATCCATATTTAGATCATACCTCAGTCTATGCATTTCTAAGAAAACTGGGTCAGCATCTCCAGCCATAGGAACCCAAAGACATTAACAGGACTACCTGGGGATTTGACTGCCATCCAAAACTTTAAAATGATACCGGTGTCATAGACATAGATATAAAAGGAATTTTAGAGGCTGCTGAATTTGACTCAGTTTACAATTGAGGAAATTGAAGCACAAAATAGTTCTGTGACTTGCCCAAGGTCATACAACTAGTAAGTGCATAAGACGGGCTCGAACCCCAGTTTTCTTGACTTGTCCACAGTCTCATAATGAGTCCTACTCCCAAAGAAACTGACCTAGAACCTAATTCCACCCCCACCCCAAGCTTAATAGCTGCTGCAGATGTTGCCCTCCCCAGCCCATTCACACCTGTAGGCTGCAATTTCAATATCCAAAGCCATCTTCACATTGAGCAGATCTTGGTATTCTTTCAAATATCTCGCCATCTCACTCTTGGTGGTTCTCAGTTCATTTTCCAACTTGTTAATTGTGTCCTGTCAGGAATGAAAAAGCAACCTGGAATACAAACCTCTATTTCCTCTCCAAGCAGGATTCTCTGAAAAGGGGAGGTGAATATCCTGGCACATTTTCAGAGGCAGAGTCCATATCATGGTCTGCCAACCTCCAGTCTCGGCTCTATTCACTCAGAAATGGCTTTGTTTCCTCTGTACCCCAGAATATTCCTGAATTCTCCTATGCCAGCTCCCAAACAGTACATTGAAGGCTTACCTCCAGAGCTCTAAAGCTCTGCTGGAGAGGCTGCCTCCTTGGAACTGTCCCATCACTCCTGGTACTAGCTGAAAAAGCCTGTCTTTTAATTACAAGCCCACGCTCCACTGGAGATCTGAGGGTCAGTCACACATCAGCCCTGCTCTTTCTTCAACCTGCTTTTCCCTGCATCCTGGATGGAAGCCAGCACAGCCACAGAAAGAGAAAGCCTATTATTCAGCAAGGCTTGGATTAGACTTAATGGGGACCAAGATAAGAGCTCGGGATATATAAGGACAATGGAGGGTTGCGCCTCTTTGTAGAGAGCCAGCTTATCTCTTCTTCAGCAACTGACAGGACATGTATAAACAAGCCATTCCCCTCCCCTCCCAGCCTGTTTCTTCTCCAAGGCATTTTGCTGACTCTAAAACATTTATTAAATCAGCGTAGGGATAGGACCAGAGATTCCTTCTGTATAGGGAACTCACAACTGTTTCCGTCTCTGCAGAGCAATATGTCTGACAATAGTCTTAGAGAGTTAGCTCAGGCATCAAGAGGTTAAGTGACTTGATTAGAATCTAACTGCCCATGAGAGTCAGAAGCAGAACTCGAACCCAGATCTTCCTGGCCTCTAAGACAGGCTTCCTCTATTACATAAATACCAGTTATTATTGACAGCAACAATAATCCTAACCGTCTTAAATTTCTACAATAAGAACTTTAGGTGGTCTCCAAGTCTGTCCCTGTTTTAATGTTCTAAACAGACTTAATACTGACATTTGGAACATCCCCTTGTCTTCCTTTGGTGTCCTACATCACTACAGTCTTCTGATATGTGGGCTTCCTTCTATAGAAAGGCACGTGTCTTGCTGTTACCATCACTTAACTTGACCGCGAGGAGAGAGGTGAATAGGGAGAGAGGGACTGAGGAGATAAATTCATAACTACTGCCACCTATCGGGGAGAAGAGGAATGCTCAACACATTTACTAACTGGGCAAACAGGAATAGTCCAACAGCGTGTAGGAGGCACCTCCCCTCCACTTCTCAGCCTCTCGTCTCCAACACAGAGTCAGGGTGGGATGTGCCAAAGAAAAAATACCCAGTTGCACACAACGACCCCTGCTCCATCCAGCTGTCCCTAAGGGGACTCTATGCCCTACCCCAAAGCTCTAACACCTGCAGTGCGTAGGTTGCCTTCCTCATGGTGCCCTCCCCTCTCCATAATGATGCTGGCTCTAAAATGGTGTTCTGGAAAGCGTTGGGAACATAAGAAATTTGGACCACACTCTAGAGGGTATGTAGTTCCCCTAGGTAAATCACCCCGCCCCTCCTGCGCCTCAGTTTCCTTTTATGTCAAACGAGACGGCAGGATGAAATGGCTATTTAAGTCACTCCAAGCCTCTTTTCCTCTCCTGAGCAATAGGCAGGTTTCCCCTCCAGAGCCCCTCCCCTCCCCCACAGACCTGCCCAGCTGAGCTCCTCCACCACCCCGCCCCTCGCCGTTCCCCGGTTGCTCCCCGCTGTCCTGGACCGGACATGCCTTACCTGAAGGGCGCTGATGTCGGCGTTCTGCTTGTCCTCCAACTCCTGCAGCTGCTTCTCCAGGGCCTCGTTCATGCCGCGGCACGCCTCGATCTCCAGCGTCTTGGCCTTGAGCAGGCGGCGGCTCTCGGACACTTCGTCCTTGGCTGCGCGCACGGCGTCCGTGTTCTTGGCGGCGCTCTCGGTGAGCACGGTGAAGCGGCTTTTGAACCACTCCTCGGCATTCTGCATGTTCTTGGCCGCCAGCTTCTCGTACTGCGAGCGGATGTCCTTGAGCGCCGCGGACAGGTCGGGCTTGGCGGACACGTCCATCTCCACGGAGATCTGCGCGTACTGGATCTGCGCCTGCAGCTCGGCGATCTCTTCCTCGTGCACTTTCTTAAGGAAGGCGATCTCGTCGAGCAGGCTGTCAATGCGCTTCTCGAGCTCGGCGCGGGCCAGGGCCGCCTCATCCGCGCCCTTGCGCGCCTCCAGCAGGCGACCCTCGGCGTCCTCGCGGCTCAGCACCTCCTCCTCATAGCGCGCCTGGAGCGCACGCAGGGTCTCCTCCAGGCCATCCCGCTCGCCCTGCAGCGCCTGCTTCTCGGCGCTCGCATCCTCGACGGCGAGCCGCAGGTCTCGGATCTCCTGCTCGTAGAGGGCGCGGAAGCGCGACGGCTCGGCGTGCTTCTGCCGCAGCACCAGCAGCTCGGCCTCGAGGACCTTGTTCTGCTGCTCTAATTCGTGGACGCGCTCGATGAAGCTGGCGAAGCGGTCGTTGAGGTCCTGCAGCTGCACCTTCTCCTGCGTGCGGATGGACTTGAGGTCGTTGCTGATGGCGGCCACCTGGCTCAGGTCCAGGCTCTCCAGGCTGGGCAGCAGCGAGGAGCTGGACGAGTAACTGCGGCGAACGGAGAGCGCGGCGGAGGAGCCGGGGGCGGAGTAGCTGGAGTAGGCCGAGCGCGCCGCGCTGCTGTAGCCGCTGCGCACGGACGAGATGTGCACTCGAGGGCTTTCGGCGGTGCTGGCATAGCGCCGCTTGTACGCCGTGGCGTAGTACGGCTCGTAGCCGAAGGAGCTCATGCTGCCGGTGTGGGGTATCGGGGCCGCAGCCCGGCCGGCCGCCTGCCCGCTGCCTGCCCGGCGGGGAGGAGGAGAGAGATGGGGAAGAGGAGAGAGGAGGGCAGGAGGACTGATGGCTGTGTGCGGCTCGCGGCTGCCCGCCCGCCCCCTTTTATACCCGAGCTGGGACTGACGCAGCCTCGGAGCCCTCCCTCGCCTGGCTGCGGGGGGCGGTGGCCAGCGCCTTGCGGCAGCCAAAGAAAGACGTTGCGCAACTCTGGAGGGCGGGGAGAAAGAGCAGGAGCAGAAGGATAGACTGCCAGGGGAGGGAAGCGAGAGGAAAGCAGAGCTCAGCCCAGGAAAGGAGACTGGAGACCCGCTGCCCCACCCAGCCCCCCGCAACTCCACTAGGCTCCTCGCCTCTCCGCCAACCTGCAGCTCCTTGAGCTATCATTTCCCCGGCCTCCATTTCTTTTCTCCGGCTCCCCATCCTTTCCCCTTCTTGCTTGGACACACCCACTGTGCCATCTTTTCTTTCCCATCTGTGTTCTCGCTCTCTACTCCCTGCCCAGACCATGGAACTCTTGCCCTTAGCCCACCTAGTGCCTTTCTCGGGGACCCCGGGAGGCCTCAGGCTCTCTTGTCTCCTGCCCACCTAGCCAACCCCACCAAAACGCCGTGACCCACTGTTACTTCAGCTCTTGTGTTCCCTGAGACGTTGCAGTTTCTCCAGGGAGTCTGAACTGTTGTATTCTACATCTATTAACCCAGATTTAGAAAAATGAAGTGCAGAACTGGTTAAAATTCGCGTTGTTAAGTAGGGGTCCAGAGAGGTAACCGTGGATAAATGTTCGTGAACTTGGAACCCTTGCATCATTATAACTAGTTTCCTTTGTAACCCTATGCGGTTTATTTTATGAATTTAAGAACGTTCTGACAAGGGGACCGGAGGCATCTTCAGACTACCGAAGTGGTCCAGAACCCGAAAAGGGGAGGGGAGGAAATCCTGATGGAAGGAATCTCATCCCCTGCCAGCAGCCATAGGTTTTTTTCTCCCCCAAATTCTTTGCAATTTTCCGATGTCCTTTAACCTTTGGTGTCCCAGTCTCTCTGCACAAATAGACCCCCTGGGAAAGTTTCCTCCCGGAACGAAGTCACATTTTCCCCCAGCTCTGAATCCAGTTTTGCTTTCAACTTGACCCCATTTGGATTTGCCTGGTTGGTTTGTTTTAATTGCCCTGTAGTCCGTATGGTTTCAAAGCTAGTGAGTTAGTCATTAAACATTTTTAAAAACCTACTGTGTGTCAGGCATTTTAAGTGCTGAGAGTAAATGGGGGAGTGGGAAGGGGGCCTAGGGGAGAGTGGCTTGAATTTCTAAACAAAGAGAACGTCACTGTGGTTGGCTTTTAAAACCTCCGAGAGCAGCACGCTAATGCAGAGCTGGTTCCGACAGTCAGCACTGCTGTCCCAACTGCATTAGCCTCTCTGATAAGCTCCTAGTGGCTGTCTTGAAGTATTTAACCTTTCACATTTTTCCCCCTCCAGACAATTCAGTTCACCAGATTTAGAGCAGTCAGGCAGACTCTATGTCCTGTCCATACTTCTAACTCTGAAATTTAGTGGCTGTGGAACCCTGGACAACTCACTCAACCTGCCCGGTTCTCGGTTTTCTCTTCTGCAAAATGAGAATTGAACTAGTTGGTCTCTCAGGTCTCTTTCCTGACCGAGATCTGTGATACTAGAAGATAGCCTCCTATTCCTGGCGTCCTATCCTTCTGGGACGGCATTCTACAGAAGAGCAATGGTTAATCCTCCGGGTTGAGTACAGTGCCTCATTATTCCTCTGCAGGCTCAAAATAGCGAGCGAGTTTTCCTCCCCCGCCTGGTATGAATGATAAAACAGGTAACAGTTGCTGGGGAAGAGATTCAGTGAAGGCACAATAGATTTCTCTCTTCCTCCCATTTTTGGGGGGGAGGGGGGCATTTTTATCTATTCAAAGGAATCTCCCTCCGCATTCCATCCCTAATGAACTTGCAGAGCTGAAAGTTACCTGGAGTAGAGTTTTCACGGCACCAAAGAGAAAAACCTTTTTTTTTTTATTAGAAAAATTGTTCAAAATAACAGAGTATCATGGATTGTTCTAATCTAGTGACTCTGAGGTTTCCTAACCTATATTTCAGGTCCAGCCCTTGTTCAAGGTAGCTTTTTTGTGAGAGCACAGTTAAGAAAATGTGAGGAGAGGCAACTTGGCATGTGCCAAGTTTGTGTCTGTCTTGGAGTCAGAAAGTTATTCAGACTGTGTCCAATTTTTCATGACCCCATTTGGAGTTTTCTTGACAAAGATACTACAGTGGTTTGCCATTTCCTTTTCCAGCTCATTTTACAGATGAGGAAGTTGAAGTGCATAGGGTTAAGTCACTTACCCAGAGTCACACAGCTAATAAGTGTGTGAGGCCTGATTTGAACTCAGGCAGAGAAGAGTCTGCCAAACTTAAGACTTGGCCCTCTATGCACTGCACCACTTAGGGGCACCTAGAGTATGGAAGACCCAAATTCAAATCCTGCCTCTGATGAGCTCTATGGTGATTGACAACTTGAGGAACCTCTCAATCCCGATGCAAATTTCTAATGTCACAATTTAAATGAGAGCTGAAAATCTGCATCAGTAAAGTATGTCCTTATAATAGGAGTTCTAATAAACTCAATTATGGAACCAAAAAATTTTGAAATTCGAGTGAAAAAAGTTGAATGTGCCTAAATGTCTGAAGGACTACCATAGAAAAGAGGAGATGGATTATTTTTCTACAGGTCTAAAGAATGGATTTTTGCCAATGAGGGGAAGTTATAAGATGGCAGATTTCACTTCTCCCTAAGCAAGAACTCTTAACAACTAAGGTTCACTATTGCAGTAGGCAGTCTCAAGAGGTAATGTGTTTAATATCACCAACTAGATAACCTATCCTAAAAAGACCATTTGTATGAAGTGACAGGTGGACCTTGGTGACTTCCCTTGCACCAATCCCCTAGTCAAGAAGTTTCAGTGGTTCTCTAATTTGTCATGATGATAAAATGAAAGCTCCTCCATTTGGCTTTTGAAACCCTTCACCACCTTTTTGTCTTTCCAGAATGTTTACGCATTACTCCCCCTGCTCACACATTGAATTTCAAACTGATCTCCTTGCTGATTCTGATACATAATATTTCATTTGCCTCAATGCTTCCCCAAGGCTGCCCCCTCCAATCACCTCTGTCTCTCAGAACTCCTAACTCCTTTTGGTGAAGCAGCACCTCCTACAAGATCTTTCCCATTTCCTCCAGGTGATTCTGCTCTAAAGAACCTACATTGTATTTAACTGATATGCATTTTGCATTCACCTATCAATATGGCTTAACCCCTAGATAATAAAATGTAAGAGGGCAGGTAGTGAGCAGTTTTGGTTTTATACGATGCCTGGCATATAGTAAGAACTTAATAAATGCTTGTTTTAATTGAATCTAATCAGATGATTTTCTGAGTTAGAGTGCTGGACCTGAAGTCAGGAGAAAGTTGGATTAGATTCTGGCCAATCTGGCCAACTGTTCTGAGCTTCAGTTCTCCCCAGTGGTCAAGAGATAACACTACTTATCTCCCAGAGTTATTACTGAGTTAAGGTATATATAGCAAGAGATTTTCGAACTTTAAAGAGCTGTGAAAATCTTATTGCCATTACAATAGGATGAGAGGAGGGGGGATTCCACCAGGATAGAAATTTTACTGGGGGGGAGAAGGGGAGGAAAAAGAAGGTGGGTAGATGGAGCCCAGCAACTATGTTTTGATTGGCTAGGTTTGTTTTTTTTTTTACTGTTCTCAGCGGTTCAGAGGACTGACTGCGTTAAGTCAGGTCTGGGAGCTAGCCTTGGTCCTTAACAAGGGTGTGAGAAAGGTTTAGCAGGATGATACAATAGGGTGTGACTATGCTGTATTGAACTTATTAATAGTACCTGTCTTTTTTCAAACAATTTAAGGATTACAAAACATTTTACCTGCATTTAGTAGGATGGTGCAATGTTAAAATGGGTGTGCTTGGATATAATTAAAAAGAAATGGAAACTCCATCACTTAGGCTCAATTAACTTTGTACTTGTATGAAAGGCTCACTTGCTATGGGACCCACCCCTCCCAGCAGTTTCAGATTCCCCCATCCAAGACTTGTGTCTAGTGGGACCCTTGCCAAGGAGGCTCCACACTGCAGAGGAAACCTCCTACAAGAGACTGAGTGAGATAAGAGAATGGAAGAGAGGTGATGAGGAAAGGAGTCCTGCAGAGCATAAGCTGTGATCCTTTGGTCATAACCCAGGATCATAAAGGGTGTGTGTGTGTGTGTGTGTGTGTGTGTGTGTGTAGGAGGGTGTGGCATTCATGAGCCAGGGTCTGTACTATAGTGAATGTATTACCAGCATGGTATGGGAGCTCAGGACTGTCTTAGGAGGAAAGAAGCAAATCCCAGTGCATATTCCTATTTATCTCCTCACATGTTTGTATTGTTCAGTTATTTCAGTCATGTACAACTCTTTGTGACCCTATGAGTAAATCATATGATCATACAATCCTAGTTCTAAAACTGGAAGACACTAAGAGAAATGTAGCCCAACTCTCCCTCTTTGCATATGAGGAAACTGAGACCAGTGATGTTAAATGACTTACCCAAGGTCACAGAAGTAGTAAGAATCAGAGACAACTTAAACTTCTATAACTGTCTGGAAGCAGAAAGAATTTCATAAAAAGGATGGAGGGGCAGCATGTATAAGTTACAACCCCATCCCTTTTCTTTTGCAAGAGTGAATGAAAACAGTGTTGTGGACTGAATCTACTGTTATAGAAATGCTTCAGATACATTTTTTAATGCAGAAAAAAGAAGAAAAAGCATTTATTGGAAGTGATTTAAAAAAAAAATATTACCAGATGGCAGTTACCTCCTTCCCCTTTGTGATGCCTTCCCAATTCACTGCCCAACAAGAGCAAACTTGACCTGACAACTTGAGGACTCTGCCTACACCCCCTCTTGTGCCAATTGTAGGTTATTTATTGATTTAAAAAACTAGATTTTTTTGCCTAAAGAAGAGGAGATTCAGGAGAGACTTAATTGTCTTTAAAGTTATATTTGAAGGATTGTTGTCAAAGATGAATTCTACTTGTTCCTTTTGGCTGCAAAGGTCAGAACTTGAACCAGTCTATGGAAGTCGCAAGGAACCAAATTCAGGCTTGAAGGGAGGAAAAGCATACAAAAGTGGAATGGGTGGTCTTGGGAGGTGGTGGATTCCCCTTGCAGACCATTGAGCCAAGGGTAGATAACCCCTTATATGGTATATTATTCAGAGTGGGGGGATAAGGTAGAGGGGCTTCATTTTGTGGGTTGGATTAGATGTAATTTTGTAATAATAGGTGACAAATTACTCAGAGCATTGTTGAAGTCAAAGCACTTTATAAATTTTTAAGTAGTTTTGAAATTAGAGCTGGTATAAATGATTGATCTACAGGAAAATTAAAACTCCAAGTAGAACTTAACAAGAGAATGAGGTGATTTTACTTTTGAATGCCATGCCAATTCCCAGGAAACCTTTTGTACCTGGAACTCTTCCTTTTAAATCTAAAGTCAGAGATGGGAAATAAAGAAAGGAAGGAAGCAAACATTCATTAAACAGTTATATGTCAAGCACTGTGTTGATGAAGGAGAAAGCCATAGAACTGTCAACTATTTTTTAAAGGTTTCATGCCCAGTGAAAATCACTGCTTTTGAACAGTGAAAATAGATACTTTTTAAAGAAGAGAACTTTAAAATTACTTTTGCTTATTGGAAGTAAAATGAGAGTTAAAAAAAGGAATTAAAAACTGAGAAAGAGAAAAATCCTTCTCATCATCCAGTTAACACATACTTATTGGGCTTGTCATCATGTGACTTCCTTGGAAGTACACAAATGAAATCAATAGAATTGTTAATTTCCCTAGCATCACTAATACGTACTGGGTCTGTTTATGCTTGTCACTTTTCTTCGTACTCGAAGTGAACCAAAATGATATGACTACATCAGGATCAATGGACAGTGTGTCCAACTGTGACTGATCAGACCAATAAGACCTTGAAGACTCTACCACAAGGAGGTATTTATAAAGTACCGTGGGTATGCCCAAAAGTGGGGCATAAATAGTCCATATGTTTGTGTTAAAGAAAACTTAAATCATAGAAAACTTTAGATTTAGAAGTGGGAGGGAATTCAAGGATTATTGATTTCACCAACTTATTTTATGAATGAGAAAACTGATGACCAGAGAAGGAAAATAATTTCCTGCAGCACACATGACTAGTACATAATACTACTAGGATTTGAACCTAGGTTCTCTGCTTTTAATCTGGAGCCCTTTTCACCACATCACAGGTTGTCATCTATATTTTTTTAAATACATATTTATGCCTTGTGGTTTTACATCATCTTTTTCTTCGATGAAATCCTGCTCCCTTCCCTACCCAATGCCTTTCAATTGCATTTTCTCTCACTTCTTGTAATGACATGCCATTGATGGACATACAGGGTATGGGGGTTATGTCCAGATGCATTCTAATTATATAAATTTATATTTGGGGTCTAATTTTTATGATTATATTTTACAAGAAAATTTAGTTGTTTTTAAAGATAAGTATGAACTAAAGCATTTCATATAAAAAAACTGACTTAGAAAACAAAGCAATGAGAAATAATTTAAAAATCATTGGACTGCCTGAAATCTGTGACAAAAAAAAAACACTAGGCATTGAATTTCAGAAGTCATAGAAGAAAACTACCCAGATCTCTTAGAACTAAAAGGCAAAGTAACAATAGAGAGAATACACTGGTTACCTCCTGAAAGTCTAAAATAAAAGCCTCCAGGAAGACTACAGTCAAAATATAAAGTTTCAAAATCAAATATACAAAAACAATTGCCACAAGTAGCCAGAAAGAGAATAGTCAAGTGCCAAACAATTACAATGAGGATCACACAAGATTCAGAAGCCATCACTATAAGGGAGCTGAGAATTTAGAATGTGATATTCCAGAAGGCAAGAGATATAGACTTACAACCAAAAATAACTTACCCATAAAAGCTGAGTATAATCCTGTGGGGAAAAATAGACCTTTAGCAAACTAGAAAACATGCTGAGTATGCTGAAAAGAACAGAGTTGTATAGAAATTTTGAAATAAAACACAAGAATAAACAGAAGCAAAGGGGGGCAGTGATAAATAAGAGTGAGAAAAATGAGAAACTCACCAAGGATGAACTATTTACTTTCTAATATGGAGAGAGATGTCCTCTCATAACCATATCATCATCAAATGTCATGGAGTCTAACAAGACAGAGGTTCGTGGTGGTTTTTTAAAATAGTTTTATTATCTTAACAGAATGAAGAAAATGAGGGTGAATAGAGTATATTAGAAAGGGAAAGAGAGAAAGAGGGAGATTGTTTCACATAATTTGAGTGGACAAGTGGAAGACCACATAACAAAGGAAAAATGGGAAACCAGCAACATTTTTGGACCTTACTTAACTAGTCAAAAGAGGGAAAGGTAGAGAGCGAGAGGGATAGGGAGAGAGAGGGAGAGAGAGAGAGAGAGAGAGAGAGAGAGAGAGAGAGAGAGAGAGAGAGACAGAGACAGAGACAGAGACAGAGGGAGACAGAGACAGAGACAGAGAGAGACTACCCTGAGTGCAATTCAAAAATACATATCACTGAACAGAGAAACTGGAGGGAGAGGGCAAAGGGCTGGGGGAAAGGGAGGGAGAGAGGCATGACAAGAGGGATGATAGGTTAAGGGAGAGATTAGTTCTAAGCAAAACAAACTCTAACCAGAAAGGCTGTATCATGAAGAGAGTCTAAAAGGACAGGGGAAAAAAGGATAAGAACATGGATTTAAGTTCTGGGTCAGGGAAAGACGAAAGGGGAAGGGGAATAGAAGCACATTGCTTCAAACCCAGACCACCAATGCTGAGCATACTCCTCTTTAGAAAAAAAATGGGAAGCCAATTAATAATCATAATAATAATAACAGCATCTAGTTTTTATACCTTCTGATAAAGAGATGATGGACTTGGTGGATACTGAGACTTTTTGGACATGGCTAATGCAGGAATTTGTTATGTTTAACTGCATATATCTTATATTTTTCTTTAGTTTTTCAAGGATAGTTGAGTTGTGAGGGAGACAAAGAAGAGTAGTATTCATTTTTAAATGTTATTAATTTTAAAAATTGAAAAAAGAACAAATAATAGATAGGGAATACTATATTGCAAAATAGCAAGATCAGTCTAGTTAGATTTCAGAGCGGGAATAAGGTGTAATAAGACTGGAACAATATGAAGGAAACAAGTTTATAAAAGGCTCTGAATGCTAGACAGAGTAGCTGCTATTTCATCCTGGAGCTACTGGAGATCCTTGAGCTTGGAGATGACATGGCCAGACCCAAGTTTTAGTAAGATCATGTTGGCAGCTGAGTGGAGGATGGATAGGAATGGGGAGTGGGAAGAGACATGAGACAGAGACACCAATCAACGGGCTACTGCAACAAACCAGGCATGAGGTATTTAGTGTCTTAACATACTGCCTATTAGACAACATAAAATACCAGTTCTTAATTACATGTTATGAAATCAGATGAGGAAAATTCTCTTCCAGATGGGTTGAGGGAGAGATAATCAAAGTGAAATACTTGATAATCATTAAGTGCAGTTATAAATGCCATTTATTCTTATTACCCTATGGAGACAATGTGGTGCATTTGAAAGAATATTGGCCCTAGAATCATAAACACTAAAGTTTAAGTCTTGACTTTGACTCTTTCCACCTGGGCAAGTCCCCAACTTCTTTGAACCTCAGTGTTCTGTATATGTAAAATGAGCATAGCAGTTTTGAGTAGGGTGGTATAATGGATTGAGCACTAGATTTGGAGTCAGGAAAACAGACTTCAATCCTGACTCGTATAATTATTTACTGTGTGACTAGATGGACTAGTCATGACTTATCTGGGGCTCCAGCTCCTCATCAATAAAGGGAGAGGTTGGATTCAACAATTTTCCAAGTCCCTTCAAGATCAAAATCTATGAGCTCTTGATTCCTATCCTATCTAACTCATTAAGGCTGTTGTGGAAAAAGTCTTTTGCACACCTTGAGATGCTCTAGAATTGTAAGCTGGTATTCTGTTATTGGAAAGAGACAAACTCACATTCAGAGCACCCACTGTGTTATAGAGTCATTGCCCCTTGAATGTAGGGACGATTTTTCTGTCTGTCTATCTATAGCACCAAACACAGTGCTGTGCCCGAAACATAGTATGTTCTTAAGAAATGTTTGTTGGAATTGGACTGCCTTCTGAAACCCCAACTTGTTGTCCTCTATTCAAAAACCTTGGGACTTGCTCTAAAGCTCTCCAGTCCTGGCTGGAGTAATTTATGATATAAGATAGTATGAAATGAGGTCAGAAGTACTTATTCTGGATTCGGGGGACCTAAGTTCAAATCCAGATTCTAAAGTTTGTCTTCTACATGCAAGTGACTTCACCTCCCTGGCCCTCAGTTTCCTTATCTGTAAAAAGAGTTTTGAGATCTCTTCGAGCTGCAGATCTATAACCTCATGATGAACCACATTTTTGGAAGAACACATTTTGGAGGCACGAGGATGGGTCATGGAGAAATCAAAAGCCTACTTTTCTGACCTCATTTCAGTAAGCATCAGCCTTTCAGTCTATTCACTGAAACCATCAACCAAGACTAACTGCTCTGGAAATGACTGCAAGGGAACACTCCCTTCCCCCAGCCCATTGTCTTGTCCCACAAAATACTTTCTGCGGTGCCTAACTTCCTTCACTTGACCTTCCTGATGGCTGAATGAATTGATCTAAGATCTATTTTTTTCTGTGTGCTTGTGCAAAGACCAAGGGTGAGCCTTTTAGCTCTGGACAGAAAAGCCCAGAGGTCAGAGCTTTTCACAGCCAAGACTGAGCCAGCTCAATGCAGCAGTTCCTTTGATGCCAAGGCATCAGTGCTGGACAGATACAGCAAATGTGGCTCTTGCTAAGGTCACTGATGGATGTGGTGAGGCACTGCAGCCACAGGAAAAGAGCAGGACATCAGACATCTTGAGAAAGCCCCTTCTGTGTTCAAATAAGTTAGCCATTCAAAAGATACTTTAACGACACAAGACTCCTATGAGACAATGACTAGCTGAACTAGCTGTGATGTATCTGGGGTTGCATCTCATCTATAAATGAGGAATTGGATTCAATGACTTCTCAAGTTCATTCAAACTCCAAATCTATGATCCCTTGATTCATATTCTATATGCTTCATTGGAATTCTCATGGGAGAAATATTTTTCACACTTTGAGATGTCCTAGAAATTTTAACTGGTGTTCTTTCTACATGTGAAGTTCATTCATTCAACAAATACTTAGGAGGCATTGTAGAACAATGGAAATAACAAGGATCTGGAGTCAGAAGACCTGGGTTCAAATCCAACCTTCAATCCTTACTACATATATGATCCCCAAGAAAGTGTCTTAACTTCCCTGGGCCTCAGCTTCTGCCCAGCTAGAAGGCACTGATCCTATTACATATTCATCAGCACTCTGGGTGCAGTGTTCACCCAATCTTCAGTTTACAGTATCTATTTATCTATACATATATATGTATAGATATATAGACAGATATAGATAGATGTAGATCTCTATATCTCTATATAGGTATACAGATATAGATATAGACATAGATATCGATATATAACATATAGGCACAACCATTAGTGAAAGGTCTGGTGATTTAATTTGGGGGCCAAGACACACACACACTTGGCAAATTAAATAGCAAGAAACACAGCTGTGCAGTAACATATAGATGTAAGCTGTTAAATGTTTAACAACCCACTCTCTGTAATTAAAAAAAGCATTCATGACATCCTTTTAAGTTTCATTCGCATTATTAACATTTTATCACTTTCTTATGTCTAGAGGCAATCAGAACAATAAACTAACGTCGAATTTATAGTATTTTCTTATTTGAGGCGGAAATGGTTACACTAGAATTTTAGCGTGCAGCTTCCTTGAGGTGATAGGAGCTGCCTTGAGCACACCCCTGCACATATACACAGCTTGAAAAGATTTGCAAAGAACCTGCCACATATTGCCTCATTTGAGCTTTACAAAAATCCTGTGAGGTAGGTACTATTGTCATCCACATTTTAGAAATGCAGAAACTAAGGGTCAGGATATAATGTGTCCATTGGCTCATAGCTAGATGACTCAATAGTTAGAGTATTGGACTAGTCAAGAATTTTGCAAGACTTATCTAGAAGAGCCAAGTTCAAATTCTGTCTCTCACACTAACTAGAATGACCTTGGGCAAGTCCCTTAACTTTGTTTTGCCTCAGTTTCCTCATTCATAAAAAGGGGACATTAATAGCACCTACCTCAAAAGGTTGTGAGAATCAAATGAAATAATGCTGTAAAATGCTTTGCAAGCCTTAAAGCATGATAGAAGTGCTAACTGTTCTTATCATTATTAAGTATCAGTGTTTGGTTTCATACCCAGCTCTTCTTAACTCAAGGTTCAGAGGTCATCCAATACATCACACTTCTCAACACAGGGTGTAAATTGAAAGAAAGTCTGAAGAACAACTAGCCATATTACACACATTTTACATATGGGGAGGTAAAGGCCTAGAAAAAAAGTTCATTGACTACTGTCAGGTAGGTAATAAGTAGGAGAGGGAGAATTTAAATTCAGCCTGGTGCCACAATTCCTTCCTACATAGAATCATTAGATCCTAAACGGAGAGTTGGAAGGGACCTTAGAGTCCTTCTAGCCCAATTCTTTCCTCCAACATATTTTATAGATGAGAAAAATGAGATCAGGAATGTTACATGACTTGCCCAAGGTTACACAAGTAACAACAGTGGCAGAATTTGAACATAGATTATCTGACTTTAGAACTAGTGCTCATAGATTTAGAGTTGGAAGGGTCCTTAGAGGTCAGTCTCACCTCTTCATTTCACTGAGGGAAGAATGACAGTTCAGAGGTGGGAGATCCCTGACAGCTGTAGTCACAGTAGAGGGATAAAGTTCAAAGTTATTGCTCTTGTATGGAGAGGTAATATTGTACAGGACTTGGAGTGATGGGAGACCTTGTTCCAAATGCTAGTCCAGGTAGCCTTACCTCCATTACCATGGGAAATTTACTTGCTCACTCTCTCTCTCTCTCTCTCTCTGACATAATTTCCTCATCTGTATAATCTATACAAATGTGTAACATTTACCTCACAGGATTATTGAAAGGATAAAAAAAAGACAATATATGGAAAGCACTTTGAAAATCTTGAAATGTTATGTAAATGTCAGCTATTATTTTTATATGTTAGCAGGAGGCAAGTTCTGGCAGATGATACCAAGCTGGCAGAGCCCTGAATATAGGTCCAATTATGGATCATGTGTCACTTGTCAAAGAAGTCCCTCCTCTCAATTTGGAGAAGCTAAGCCTCCAAGGGGTGGCCACCAAGTGTTGTAGTCTTAGGATCATAGGTCCAGAGCTGAAAGAGACTATAGAGACTAAGTACAACCCTTTCATTTTACAATCATGACAACTGACTTGGATTAAGTGGCTTGCCCAAGTAACAGCTCATAAAATTTGGAAGATTTGACTTGGATTTGGAGGAAGGTTTTCATGACCCACATCCAGCATTCTGTCCATTATGCCTCACTGCCTATCAAAAGATGACTGTCAGGAATGTGCTCTCAAGGAACTGTGGAAGGGTGGTGATCTACCTCTGTGAAGGGAATGCTCACATCTATAAATGTCATCTATGGGGAAACAGAGTGATATCATAGAAAGAGCCCCAGTTTTGAGCCCAAAAAGCTTGACTACTTTGGAAATTCACATTGTCTTTCCATGATGTAATTTCTCAAGGCTGAAAAATACCTTAGGCATCACAAACATGTAGTAAGGATAGCACCTTGTAAACCTGAAAGGACTATAGAATTTTGAATTTGTCCGTATATTTCCCCTTTACTTACTCTCCACTGTAAATTGGCAACTTTATCGTTCCCTAATCCCATCCTCCTCCATTATCCAAAGTAGCAATTCCGGTAGCACCATAGTAGCCTTGGCATCTAATTCTGTGAAACCCTCTTCTCAGTGGCCACAACTTCTGGAAATGTGGACAAGACAGATACACCACCAAAATCCTTAGAGCTGTCAAATTTATCAGCCACAACCTTGGTGGCACAGTGGATAGAGTGCCTGGGTGTGGAGTCAGGAAGACCTGAGTTCAAATCTGGTCTCAGATACTTACTAGCTATGTGACCCTAGGCAAGTCATTTAACCTTATTTGCCCTCTGGTTCCCCATCTATAAAATGAAATGGAGAAGGAAATGGCAAACCACTCCAGTATCTTTGCCAAGAAAACCTCTAGTGGGGTGGCAAAAAGTCAGACACAACTGAGATGACTAAACTACAATGAAAATGAGGCCTTAGGATCATAGGTCTAGAGATAGAACTTTGAGCCTTCATTTTACAGACTAGGAAGTGGAGTCCCAGAGAGGTGAAGATTGCCCAAGCAGTAAATGACAGAGGTAGGGTCTTTCAAATCCAGATCTGACTTTCTTTCCACATGATGGCCATTCTAAGAGCAGATGCAAGCTGGATAAATTAGCTCCCTCCCTTTTCATTAGCAGCTCCAAAAATAGCTATCCATCACCCTAATCATTTATCACTACTCAAATGCATTAAGGCAGATCTGCACACACAGAGGGTTAATGACTTATTAAAGGGGAAACACCTGGACCCCAAAAAGCATATGAATATTTATGGGGAATCTGGTACAATTGTTTTTTATTATCAAATCATGTTGCATAACAGAAAAGAATACAGTAAGAGAATAGCCCTTACACCCCAAACCATTATGTCCTGCAAATTTAATAAACTTTGCAACCAAATCATATTAAAATAACAGACATGCATTCTAAATAGCACTATGAAGTTAAATGTGTGTTTCATGGAATTTTGAGCTGGAAGAGATTTTAAAAACAGATTTTGTATACTTCATTTTCCAGAGGAGAAAACCAAGGCTCAGAAATGGGAATTTTTTTTTTTTTTTTACTCAGGAAGTAGTGGAGATGAGATCTGAACCCAGGTGTTCTGTGCTGAGTTTGTGGCATACAGTGAATGTTTGGTTGCTGCAATGTTGGCTCATTTTTGAGGTTTTCTTTTAAATTATTTCAAATGACAAATTAGTGATTGTTTCATAAGAGAAGCACAGAGTAAAAAATAAATCACTTTAAATATATTATAATTTTTTTGGCACTAAGGGACCTAAAAGTCATATAATCCAATTTTGTAAAGGTAAGCAAAAAAAATTCACTTTAAATGTGTTATAGATTTTGAACTGGAAGGGACCTAAAATTCATGTAATCCAACTCTTTCATTGTAAACATGAAGAAACCTAGAGAGGTTAAGAAATGACTTATTCAAAGTCACACCAAGATTAAGGACAGACAGATCAGGATTTAAAATGAGATCTCTAACTTTGCCCACTGATCCCTGTTGCCTCCCATGAACCTTAGATGCCACCTAAACCAATTTATGCCTGAATAAGAATGTGTTTTTCAACATTCTTGACAAATGACCATTCACAATCTTACTGAAAAAGCCAGAACCATCTATGCTTCAGGGATGCTATAGGAGGATGATAGTGAAAGTAAGCAAGCATCGGGATTTATGTATAAAGAGAATGCCATAGAGGTAATTCAAAATGAGGCACTCATGACAATAGGAGCCCCCTGGGAAAGTTGGTCAGGAAAAAGGGTGATGATGAAGGAAAGGGAAGCCAATCTCTCTTGGATATCACATTCCTTCCCTAGGTTCTTTCTTTTCTCTTCTCAGCATGATTCCAAGAAGAAGAAGCAACATCAGGCAACTTGTCTCATCCTGGCTCTGGGCCTGAATGTTTAATCAAAAGACTCATTAACTTTTTTGATGTTTCTGGTTCAGGATCCAACCCCAAGCCTTCAGATTAAATGCTCTCCTTGCAGAATTTCAAGTGTGTGCCTAATTTCTAAGATCAATAGAATGCTGTTTTCTTGTAGGCTATTTAGAGGATGAAAATGCTTAAATTATTTTCACAACCCCAGTTAAGGTGACCAAGCAAATAAGGTTACAGTGCAAAGAAAGAGTCTACTGATTAAAGGTAGAAAGTTCTAGTAATCTCGATGTATCCACACATGAAGAAGTTAGATGGCATAGTGGGGATATCCCCTAATTCCCTCAAGTTATAAGGTCATAGATTTAAATCTGGAAAGGACCTTAGAGGTCACTTAGTCTAAAGTGTTTTGTTTTGTTTTTTTTTTTTTGCAGAAGATGTAAATAAGTCTCAAAGAGGCAAAAGTTTGAGTCAGGGTCATAGCCTAGTAAATGACAGAGCAGAATTGTGGCCAGGCCCTCTGATTCAAAATCTAGGGGTCTTTCTCCTGTGCTTCTAGTGACAAGATTCAACCAGGATGAGGAAAACATATTTTTTTCAGTCCTAGTGGAGTTTTATAGAGTCCTCCTCTCTTAAAGGCCATTGTTTTCTACGAGCATCATTTCGTAGTATCTGAGATTGTCTGGAATAGCATAGAACATCCAGGTTCCTGGTGTAAAGGAAAGGGGTTCCAAGGAATGAGGAAAAGTTGTTTGGGTTTAATAAAAATAACTATGAATACTGTGTAATTAGGATGAAATCTTGGCCCTGCAGAATAGAGGAGAAAATGAAAACCTTCCTCTACTTTGCAGAGGTGAGGAGCGATGGGTATGCAGTATAATATATAAATAAGATCAGGATGTTACGTTGCTTGGTTTGTTAACTAGTTACTTCTATTTTTTTTCTTTTGTAAAAAACTTCTGAATTCCAAAAGGCAAAGATAGAGAATCAGAGTCCATCAGAAAGAACTAGACTTAAATTCTGCCTCAGCTCCGTGCGTGTGTGTGTGTGTATACATGCGTGTGTTCATCCTTCGTTGCCAAAGAAGACCATGCCATCAGAGAAATAATGACATGACTTGCACTTGACTTTGTTTTGAGTGAGGGAGGGCTGTCACTATGTCATTGGGTGAGTCAGTCATGTGACCTCCCAGTGCCCCCCAAGAAATTCTCTGAAAGTGTGTCTTTAATAACTACATTGGAGAGGGAGTATTCTCACTGCCACACACCAAAAAAATCATAGATATGGTTATTGTTATTTTGTTTACATTTATTTTTTTTTTTACAAGAAATAGCATTACAGGGAGAGGAGGGAAGAAAATACACTGGGAATTGAAAATATAATAAAAATCCCCAAAATAAATATTTTAAAGAAATAGAAAGGCGAGAGAAATCTGAGCTATCTTGGAACCTAAGTTTCTCTCCTATCTGCTAAAATTAAATTTGCATTAATATAAATGCAATTTAACATAAAATTAATATAAATGCAATAGGCAATGTAGTTTATATTTTGTAATTTGCCCTCCATGCATGTGTTGTATCACCCCAAACACAGAAACTCCTTGAGGGCCAAGACCATTTGGGTTTTTTGTTTCTTGTATTACCAAGACCTAGCATAAAGGCCTAGCATCAATTTGGCTCCTAGGAAATGACCATCAAATGGAACCGACTTGTAAAATCATCTCAATTCAGTAAGTGACTCCCTTGGCTTGAGCCAAGGTTACTTGAAGGCTGATGAAATACACATTCTTTTTGAGATGCTGAAGTTATTGACCTATGAGTATAATAGGGTCCTGATGTCAAGTGGTTCTACCATTAAGTAGTTATGTGACCTTAGAAGGAAAAAAATAAGCACTTATTAACTACCAGCTATGATATGAGTGTTATGCTAGGTGCTTTACAAATAAAATCTCATTTACAAATAAAATGTTATCACAATTACACTGAGAATCATAGGCTTTAATTACTTCTGTTTACAGTTGAGGAAACTGAGGCAATACAAGGTAAAGGACTTGATCAGGGTCATGTAGCCAATAAATTTCTGGAACCTGATTTGAACTCCTGATTTCAGGCTCAGCGTTCTATTTTGGTAAATATTTCCTAATTATTTGTTCATTTGGTTCCAGCCCCACTGGAAGTATTGGGGGGGTGGGCAGTCTGTGGCCAACTGGTCATGTGATTGACACCTCTGACTTACAGCACCAAGAGGATAAGAGATTTTCAGAGTCACAGAAGTCAATAGTGTCATTGCCATTGGAAGGTATATTTCAATCTACTCTCCCATGGCTCCACTCACCATCCCTGGAACTTTCCAAGCCAAAATATTCCCTCATAGGATTAGATTTATTTTGGCTCCAAGAGGCAGAAATACGAATAATGGATCGAAGTTATCCAAAAAAGGAAAACTGAAGTTTAATATCAGAAGAAAAAACTTCCTAACACTTACAGCTGTCAAAATATGATAGAGGCTTATAGGTTCTCCCTTCTTGGGGATCTTGGAGGAGAAACTTAGAAGGAGACCAGTCAAATGTAATATGATAAGGATTTCCTTCATGCCTCCACAATGGTCCCCTCCAACTCTCAAATTTTGCAATTCTTGGTTCATCCCTTAATGGGTGACAAATCTTCTGAATACCCAGTTTTCTCAAGGGAAAAACTCCTGACTTAAACATAGTAAAGGAAATGAGTATTATCTTGTAGTAAGGAAATGTACACCACAGATATAACACCAATAGCATATACACCACAACAATACCCACCCCATCCTTATCTTATTTAGAAAGAGATAGAGGAGAGATAATCCAAACAAGTTTATAATACTGAGATTCTAGCTAATAAGGAATTTACTTGGTGAGGGAGATACTTTGGAGCTTTGGAATACTTTGGAGGCATTTATGAGCCTATTTTAGTTACCCTAAAATGATATTTGAATGACTCTATGTTCTCCATATGGGCTCTCCCTCCAACATAGAAGGTTGCAACCTATCTGTGCCTTCTCATCCAACATCAGCCTTTCCATGAGTTCCTTACAAGATTTACAATCAAATTTGGAAACTTCCTCTAAGTTTTTGATATTACAAGAATATCTATGTGGCATATAGATGTCTACTGGTCATCCCCACGTGTGTCCATAGGGCTAACTCACCTTTTTTTTTTTTTGCTCATCCTTCTCTTTGATGACTTATCTCAGGCTGCTTCTTCTTTGCAGTTTTTCCTGGTAATGTGGTATGGTCCATTTACACACAGAACCTGTTACCCGTTAGGTGACTCATTTTTCCAGACCTATTTAGGAATTCAAGACATATCAAAATTTCACATTTAGTTGAACTATAGTGCATTTTTGTCGTTATTCAATCATGTCCAACTCTTCATGACCCCATATGGGGTTTTCTTGGCAAAGACACTAGAATGGGTTTTCCATTTTCTTCTTTAGCTCATTTTATATATGAGGAAACTGAGGGTTAAGTGATTTGGCTAGAGTCACGCAGTTAGTAAGTGTCTGAGGCTGGATTTGAACTCACATCTTCCTGACTCCAGCCTTAGTATTCTATCCACTGTGCCACCTAGCTATGCCTGATTACATGCTAGTCATATGTAAACTGATCTAATATTCAATGTGTATGGACAACACCAGTACCTTGATTATGTCATTGCTACAAAGGTTTCAGTTTCGGTCCAGGATATAAAAGATGAAGGCACACATCAAATAGTTCCACACAACTAGTCCTGACAACAACTTTGAGGCTGATTTTGAGTTGCCCAGGGGTAGTTAAGATTTCTGGGATTTTGTACTAAAGTAGACAAATGGCTCTGGAGCCTTTGACAATACATCATTAGGGGGCTGCCTGTGGCTAAGCAATTTTGAATTGCTCAATAATAAATCGTCCAGATGAGGATTATCCCAAGTGTTGCTAGAATTCCTTCTCTGTTAGGGGCTACACCTAATGGAGTGAGCACCCATTCAAGTTGGGGTTGAGTCTAACCCAACTGCATCACTAGGACTTAGAAGTTTCAGAGACTGTAGTATCCTATGATTCCCAAAATCACTAGATTAAAAATAAGACTTTGGGGATGAGGGAGATATTTAGCCATTAAAATCTCTGTATAACTTCTGAGATGCCATTCTCACATTTCAGTAGGTTCCATTCCTATAGTACCTTTGGGTTTCCAAAATATTTTCCTCATCATAGCCATGTACTAAAGGTAATTGAAGTATATTCTTCAGAATGATGGAATGACTTATCCTTAGTCACAGGAGTAATACCTGGGGACTTAGGGGGTGGGGTATCATAGGCTTAAGGTGCTTCTCTGCTCAATCATAGGGCCAGACTGGCTGTGTTTGTTAAGACACTGCCCTAGGAAATTAACTTACAATATGAATAACTTACAATATAGGGGCTTACAACCTAGAGCCTTCACCTTTGAATATCATTTTTTAAGTGTCCCAACATGAAATGAAATTAGCCTTAATTAATTAATTATACTTGTCACTACTTCAATTTTTTTATGAAAAGAGGAATTAATTTTATTTATGTGTTTGTTTGTTAACCAGCATTAGTAAATAAACAACTTCTGTTCTAGAATCTAATTCAGGAAAAAGGAGCATACAGTCCTGGACTCACTTGTAATTTATGCTAATGAATTCTAATCTATAGTAATGGTCACAGAAGAGGCATTGTCTATGTCCTTGAAGCTGTCCTCATTGATGACTGAGAATCAACCAAAACTAGGTTGGCAGATACTGCAGGAATGGTATTAATAACTTCTAAGCATTTGAAGTAAACAAAGATCTGGGGAATGCGGATGGGAGATGTGCTTTCTTTCAAACTAAATATTACAGTGATGCCCTATTAAATTTTATTTCATTAGTAAATAGAGAAATAATATGCTTTCCACCAGATGATCATTCATGCCATGATTAACATTTCTCTCAGAACTGGGTGCCAGAAAATGCTTTAGGGTTTGAAGGAATAGTAGAAAAGGAGAGGGCCACAATACTAGAAAAGTGCCTATAATCTTTTCTCTGAATATTATATTCTAGGTTCTTCACTTTTTTCTCTTTTAAAAAAATTTTTACATCAGTCATCTGTGGATATTACCCACCTTCTCTCCCTCAAGTACTAAACCCTACTTTTTAACAAAGAAAAACAGTTAGCAAAATCAACAGATATAGTGAGCTTTTCTGTTAGTGTTTGCAATACTCAGCTCTATAGTTCTCCACCTTTCCGCTAAGGAGAGAGATTTCATTACCACTTTCTGAGATAATTTTTTTGAGGAGGAGGCAAAGAGGCCATTCTCTGTTCCAAACTTTTGAAGACCTTAGCTTGAAAAGGGCAAGGTCCCCCAATGCATCCTGGACCATCTTTAGTCATCCTGATCTGTATCTTACCACTGGACTCAGATGGCTGCAGAGGAGAAAGTGAGGCTGGAAACTTTGCTCAGTCCTCCCTCACTTAAATCCAGTTTATTTGCATGTCATGGCATCATTTCCCTAATGTCATGTCCTCGTTAAGAACCAAGGAGGACAGAAGCAACCTGAGATAACAGGATCGTAGATTTAGACCTGCACAGGACGTCAGGTCCAATACAATCATTTTACAGATGAGGAAACTGAGGCCCAGAATACTTTGATGATTAGTCCAGAATCAAATAACTTATATCTCAAGCCAGATTTTAACCTATTTCTTCTTAATTCCAAGTCCATCTAGAGCTTTACCCTCTGATCCTGTTGTCAAGATTGGTCATTGCAATTGTGTAACGTTAAGCTTCATTTTTCATTGACATTATTGTTTGTTTTGTATGTGGGTCTCTCGGTAACATTTATTTCCTCTACTACAATTTGGACAAATCTCCGTATCTCTGAATTCCTCATATTCAGTGATTCAGTACAACTTTGTTGGTCATTCTCCAATGGATGCAAACTCATTGTCTTTCCAATTATTTTCTTGTTGTTTTTTCATTGATATGTTTTAGATGCATGCATCCAGATGGTACAGTGGATAAAGTGGTAGACATGGATTCATATTCTGCCTTCAAATTCTCACTTACTGTGTGACCCTAGAGGAGTCACTTGTTTTGAACTAAATACTATAATGATACTCTTTTGGATTTTATTACTCTGCTACTAAATAGAGAATTAATATACTTTTCACCAAATGAGTTTTTAAGTCTTAGATAACAAGTCTTTCAGAAATGAGTGCAATTCAGATCAATGTGTTTAGAATGAATTACTCTTTTCTCCATCCCCCATTCTCATCCTTCCCTGCCCTGTTTAATGCTTATTAGAATCAATGGCATTGGATTTATCCAGGCTATTGTCCATACCAGGAATGGCTCCCTCTTCCCCATCACCTTTTTGACGGGAAGGCCCTTCCTTCCCTTACATCCCATTTTAGAGAATGTTTCCTCTATGAAGCCTCTTGTGACTCTCTGAAAAGTTAACAGTTAACTTGAATCACTCGCTCACACTTATCATGTATTCACTTATCATAAATCAACAGGTATGCTTTCTATGTACCAGGTTGCCCACTAAATGCTGAAGGATACAAGCAAAAAGAAATTTGACCCTTGCCCTCAAGTACCTTGCACCCTAATGGGAGAAGGGAACACATAAAAAGAAGGAGAAATAGGAGATGGTCCCTAAATAGGGTGGGTGGGGGGCGATGATGGAGAACATCTAAAAAGTTGAGAGCAGAGCACAGGGAATGATGAAGACACAGCCAGCCTGGACATTTTCCTTAAATGGAGGTTCTGGGGGGAACTGACCAATCAGAAGAAGGAGAATCAAGGACAGAGTAAATGCCCAGGCTGAGAAGGTTCCTGGAGAATGGCAGAGAAAGCCTGGAGAACCATAATTACTTCTGTCTTTTCTCTTCTCCCACCCCAATGGATGAGGGATTTGTGCCAAGAGGATGTTTTAGAACATCTGAAAGCAGATCCTTTGTTAAACGTATCTTTGTATTCTCACTGAGGAGGACATAACCCTCCCCACAGCATGCGCTAGATGAATGCACACAATGAATTTTGAATGGATTGGGACATTCAAATCAACAATTATTTAGGAAGGATCTATTGTGTGTCAGACGCTGTGCCAAGCTCTAGTGTTATGGCAAAAGGGGAAAATATGGCCCCTGCCTTCTGCTACCTACAAAGAGACCACTTTCTATTGGGGCAGACAGCATGTAAACAATGGATATATAAATAAGAAGATATGTGCTGTAGAGTTGATGGAATCCTTATAAAGCTGCCCCCAGCCCCAATATTCTAACTTCCTTATGGGACTCTCTGAACAACAGGCATGTCCTGATTTAACCACACACTCTGACCTTAATCATACCACTGCCCCCAAACTCAATCATAGACAAATAGCAGGTCCACTGTCCCTAGCCAACCACTGCTCCTGCCTCCCCCTGACTCACTATTTCAGCTTCCTCATATATGTCTCACTGCCTCACTAGAACAACAGGCCTGTCCATAAAGTCATGCCCCACTAGAATGGCAGGGGTGTCCATGCAATGGAATGCTAGCCACTACCCCAGACCCAGTCCACAGAGACAACAGGTGTATCTGTTCACTCAACCGCAACTATATCCATCTAATCTCAGGACCACCATAGCCAGCCAATCAGAAAACCACTTGTAATTCAAGTATAGGTGTTTTTTTGGAATGATACCTCCAATAGGCTGGGTTCCAAGAGTAACCAGCAACTTAGTAAGACAAAACAGACAATACAACAGGCACCTCTAGCACATTCCAGGGTTAGGGTTAGCAAATGAATTCACTCTCCACAGTAGCTGCATCAAAGCTCTCTCTTTTAGCCTCCTATGCCATGCTCTGGAGGTAATGGAATAGGTTTTTGGGGAGTGGGATAGTAAAAATAGTAATATTAATAAACCCTATGAAGCAGTGGTGGGGGTGAGCCTTTGGAGTCCCTCCTTAGACCATGTGCTGATCCCTCCCAGACACTTGCTTGGACATGTTCTGAATGATGAAGACCTTGACGTTTTTGGATGACGCAGTAATTCTTTGGCACCTACGATGTCAGCAGGGATAGAGGACAAATCAAGAGAATGGACCACTGAGCCAAGAGGATCTACCATTGAATAGACCTTAAAAAGAGAAACAATTTCCATTCTATCTCTTCTCTCTAGCATCCAAGTCAGTGAATAAACATTTATTAAGCATTTTCTCGGTGTCAGGCATTATGTTATGTGTGAATGTATGGCAAAAATCTCTTGTTGGGTGTTTACATGGAGAGTGGGGGCAAGCAGATGGGCTCCTTTCTCATATAGCAGTGATGGCAGCTGCTCACACAGTGTGCACATGTTCTGGGCCCTGGAGCCTGAATCTGAGCCTCAAGCTCTGGGCTGCCTCTCCAGCTTGTACTATTTTTTTTCTGAGCTTGGACAATAAACCATCAATCCTGAGATAAATGTTTGCAGTCTGGAAGGTGACCCATGAGTTTGAGAGATTGGGAGCCCCTGAGTGCCTCAGTCAAAACTAATTGATAGTAGGAGCAGGTTTCTGCAACCACACCCTGCTTAGAGAAGGTTCCCAAAAGATGATTAATCCTTATCCTTTCCTGACTGTACAGAAGATAGATACCTTGAAGGGGCTGTTTGGAAAGTTGCGGAGCTGAGGTGAAAATCAATGTCTATTCAGTAGTTCCACTAAACAATCTATGTTTTATCATTTTAAGTAATCATTGTCCCAGGAGAGTAAAAGAAAAGCTGGAGGTTACTATATTATGCAGTAAGTCTTACTTAATGTGTATTTCTAAATATATTGTATTTTAAGCATTTCTTTTGTCTGTATGTGTGGAGGGTGGAGGTAAATAACTGTCCTATAACTGCTCTACTTTGTACATCTCTTTTCTTTCCTTTTGAGGAGACCCTAGACAGAGAATAGCTTTAAATTATTTTCCCTGAGGCTTTGGGGTGGGGGTATAGAGATGAGAAAAGCATTTGACCTTTTTAGAGACCAGGCTCACTCAGGCATACACCTAGCACATATAAGCCAAGAGATAAATCATTTTAGTGGGAAAGGGTAAACACTCTGTTCCCTGGTAGACTCAGTGGGATCATTTATTACACTGAGAAAGTTAATGCCTTCTTCATGTAGTGCTTTTTGTTCAACAGCCTCCTACTCCAGTGAAATATTCCATTTTTCTACCTCAGGAGTCCTAGGTTTCTGACTGGTGAGACTTCACTATTTGTAGTCCACCTAGACTCACTACTTTCCTTTATTCTAGGTCTCTTATAGAATGCAACAGTGCATCCCACCACCACCACCCCACCATATTTTCAATTAAGAAAGACATTTCAATTGTCACCCAATCTCTCTACAACCTCACTTACCATCTTTGTGACTTTCCTGAACACAATATACCTCCCTGATCACCACTTCTTTATATGTATTTTCTTACCATATTTGAAAAGTACTGTATCTATTTGAGGGCAGACTGTCTTTTTTTGTATTTGAATCTTTAACATTTACATAGTACCTGGCACATAGTGTTTAGCAAATGATTTTTCATTCGTTCAAATACTACTACCACTTTTACCAGTTTCTGAATTTTTGTCCTTTAATTCAAACTCTCCCCTTTCCAATCAAAAATTCATATAGCTCTCAAAAATAATCCAAAAATGCAGATCTCTCCATGATACATCTGTATTTAAAAACTTTAATATCTTTCTATTACCTAGAGAATAATAAAAGTCTTCATCCTATGTCCTCCATAATCTGACTACGATCCACCTTAATAACCTTATCCTATATACATTCTAAAGTCCAGTTAAGCTGAACTCATAATGAAAATTTCTTCCCACACAGCCAGGAATTCACACTGGCTCCTTGAAATGGAACTCTCCTCACCTTCAAATTTCAGATTCATCATTTTCTTTAAAAGTTCAGGTGCTATTTTCTCTATGTAGCTTTTCCTAATTCCCCTCTGGTTGACAATGTTCTCCTCCTTCTCAACTATTCCTCATGTGCTTTGTGTGAATTTCCTTTTGTCTTTCACATAAAAGCTCCCCTCATTCTACAACCTCACCCCTAATCTGAAAAAAACCCGTAAACTTCTAAAGGAAAGTACCTGTTTTTGAAATCTTGTTTTTGTGTTTCTTCTTTATGTATCCATTTTGCCTACCATTCAGCTTTGCACCCAGTAGGCACTTTAATCAATGTTTGTTAAACTGAATTTTAAAAAAATACCCACTCAAGTGATAAAAACAATGGAGGCACAGTAGATTATCCAAGGTCACCCAAAAAGGACTAGCAATCTTAACTATAACCCATAAAGGAGACATTGTGATAACAATTGAGATTTGGAGTCAGTGATCCTGAGTTCAAATCTCAGCTCAGTCACATTTTGAATGTATGATCTTAGGCAAGTGTCTTAATCATTCTTTTTAAAAAATTAAAAAAAATTATTTAAAGTTTTGAGTTCCAAATTCTATCCCATCCTGTTTGTCATTTCTTATAGAATATTACTATTCCATTACAATCATACACTATGGCTTGTTTAAGTCATTTGTCAATGAATGGTCATACCTCTGATTAGTAATTCTTAACCACCACAAAAATAGCTGATATAAATATTTTTTGTACAAATAGGTCCTTTTCCACTTCTTGGATGTCTTTGGGATATAGACCTAGCAGTGGTATTGTTGCATCAAAGGCAATGCATAGTTGTATAGCCCTTCAGGCATAGTTCCAAATTGTTCTCCAGAATGGTTGAATCAGTTCATAACTCTACCAACAGTGCATTAGTGCTCCAGTTTTTCCACTTGTCCTCCAATATCCAACATTTCCCTTTTTTGTCTTATTAACCAATTTGATAAGTGTGAGGTAGACCCTCAGAGTTGGTTTAATTTGCATTTCTGTAATCAATAATAATTCAGAGCATTTTTTTCACATGATGATAGATAGCTTTGATTCCTCTGTTTGATAACTGCCTGTTCATATACTTAGGCTATCTATCAATTGGGGATTGACTTGTATTTTTATATATTTGACTCAGTTCTCTACATATTTGAAAAGTGAGGTCTTTATCTGAGATACTTCCTGCAAATTCCCCCTGTCCCCAGTTTTCTGTTTTCCTTATAGCTTTGGTTGCATTGGTTTTGTTTATGCAAAAAACTTATAAATTTTATAAAATCAAAATTATCTACATTTGCATCAAAATTATTTACATTTTGTAAAGCTCTCTATATTTTCTTTTACCCTAAAGTCATTCATTATTCACAAATCCGACAGATAAACAATTTCACACTCTCTTAATTTGCTTATGATATCAACTTTTATGTGTAAATCATATACCCACTTGTACCTTATCTTGGCATATACAATGTTAAGTGTTGGTCTTTATCTTGTATCTGTCTTACTGTTTCCCAGTTTTTTCCAGCAGTTTTTGTTCCAAAAACTTGGTTCTTTGGGTTTACTATGTATTAGATTGTTGTGGTCTTTTACTATAATGTAATTTGTGCCTAGTCTATTCCACTTATCCACCACTCTATTTCTTAGCCAGCACCAGATTGTTTTAATAATTATCATTTTATAGGACACTTTGAGATCTGGTATGGCTAGCCCCCTTCCTTTATATTTTGTCATTGGTTCTCTTCATATCCTCAAGCTTTTGTTCTTCCAGATGAATGTTGTTACTATTTTTTTTAGTTCTACAAAATATTATTAATAGTTTAACTGGTATGTCACTGAACAAGTAGATTAATTTAGGTAGAATTGTCATTTTTATTATATTTGCTTCACCTACCAATGAGCAACTTTTTCCAGTTGTTTAGATCTAACTTTATTTGTGTAAAAAATGCCTTAACCATTCTTAGCTTAAATTTTCTCATTTATAAATGGAGGGTACTGGACAAGGTGGATTTTTAAGGTCCCTTCCAGCTCTAAATCTTTGATTCACATATGTTATACATAGAATCAAAACATAAATATAATTTAGAGTCTGGTGCCTTTTATGTTAGAAACAAAAAATACAACCCTGAAGTGCAGGTGTTTTAAGTGGTTGGCCCAATGGTCTCACAGAAAGTCATGGAGGGGACCAGATACCAGGTTTCTGGACTCTGAGTGTAGCCACTCTGTGGTTCTGATGATACACAGATTCTTATGTCTCTTGAATCAAAAACTGCACCTAGGAGGACTCCAAAGGAACTTGGTGATGAGCAAGAGGGGAGTTTGTTTTATTTCACCTATGCCAGGAAGGGCTAAAGAAAGGCCATTCAATCTTATTCTGAGATAATGACTCTAAAAACCCTTAGTTACTGAAGGCAAGATCTTGGAGAGCAATGGCTACCCTGCTCCACTCATCTTCCCTCACATATAAGACTTTTATTTCAGTAATACATATAGTTCCTCCTACCATCTCCAGTGCTTTGGAGTGTTATCCCTGCCATTTCAGGCCAAAGGACTGAATGCTGCTGGATGAAGACATGAGGGGATGAGACATTGTGCATTTACCAAGGGACAGAGCTAAAAGTTAAAGCGTACCCTTTTCCTTCCAGGCAAGTTCAAATTTTTAAGTGAAATGCACCCTCTAGTGACTCTGGGGCTTAAGCCATGAATTTCTATGCATAACTAGAAATGGCAAAAAAAGGGGACCTTTTCTTTCATTTTGAAAGGAGGACATGAAAAAAGAAAAGAAAGGAGAGAAGGGACCTGTGCAAGATACTATAAGGTCAAATAGGGATTTCCTAACCCAAGTTTCTTCCCACAATACCATGATTCTACCATTAACACTCAGGCATTTTTAAAAATTTAATAATACAATAAGTTTATATTATATTACATAATTTATATTATACATATATATCATATGCATAATACACACACATGTATATACTGGAAATAGAAGGGTCCTTAGAGGTCATTGGGTCCAAATCTCTTTTTGTAGAAGACAACCTGAAAGTTAAAGAGGAAGTCAGGTTGTGAAAGGTACACAGCTAGCAAGTGACAAAAACAGGATTCTAGCACAGACTTCCTGACTCCCAGTAAGTACACTTCCAGTTGAGGCATGTGGTTTCCTAATTGATTGCCTTTGTTTGTAGGGCACTTCACTAAAGATCACAATGGCTAGAATTTAAATAGTGATTTATGGTTTGCAAAGCACTTTTCAGTCATTATCTCATTTGAGCTCCACAACATTCCCAGGAGGCTATACGCATCAATATTCTCATTTTACAGATAAAGAAATTTACAAATAGAGAATCTAAATGTCAAGTCCAGTCAAACTGGACCCATTACAACATGATAAATTCCATTGCACAGAAACAAATTTTACTTGAAATAATTAGAGGCCTGGGTTTGAATCCCATATCCAATATTTACTAAACACCTACTATGTGGCAAGCACTGTGCTAAACACTGATAATACAAAGAAAACTTGAAACTGCTACATTCCCCCAAAGTGTTTGAACTCCAATGGGGGAAGCAATTCATCATAAATAGCTAAATGCAAGAGTACAAACAAGGTAGTGCTCCAATATACAAAGCATTTGCACCTGAGACTGTGGGGGAAAATCTCTTACAAAAAAAATGACACTTAAGCTGAGCCTTGAAGGGAACCAAAGAAGCCAAGAGAAGGAAGTGAAATGGAAGAGTATTCCAGGCATGGGATGTCAGTATAATGTACAAAGGTGAACTGTGAAATGTTATATACTGGGGAAGAGCAGATAGGCCAGTATGCCTGCATTATAGAATGTGTACACATGAGTGGTGTGTAAGAAGGCTATAATAAAACATGGTTTCTTTTTTTTTGTAGCCCAATTTTATATTTCTAATTAACCAAAATGAATTTGCTTTTCATTCCACCCCAGCCCATTGAGAAAGGAGAAAAAATATTCCTTATAAAAATGTGCATATTCAAGAAAAAACCAAGTTCCTTATCTGAGCACGTTCAAAAATTACGTTTCACTCGGCATCCTGAATCTATTCACTCTCTGTCAGGAGGAAGGTAGTATGCTCCATCACTGATCCTGTGAAATCATGGATGGTCGTTGCATTGATCAGATTTCTCATATCTTTCAAAGTTGTATTTTTCTTTACAGTGTTATTATTATTTTATAAATTCTTCCAGTTCTCATTCTTCATCAGTTCATAAAAATCTTCAAAATGGTTCATTTTCATAATATTAATATTGTTATTATCCATTTGTATCTGACTCTTGGCAAAGATACTGGAGTAGTTTGCTATTTCTTTCTCCAGATAATTTTATGGATGAGAAAACTGAGACTAACAGAGTTAAGTGACTTACCCAAGGTCTCACAACTAGTAAGTGTCTAAAGACAGATTTGAACTCAGGAAGAAGAGTCTTCTTAATTCTAGGCCCAATGCTCTATCCACTATGCCACCTAACTGCCCTATCATATTGATATTATCATGTCAATTGTTTCTGTAGTTCTACCCATTTCACTTGAAATAAATTTGTGTATGTTCTTTTTCCATATCTCCTTGAAATTATCTATTTCCTTATTTCTTATGGCATAAGAAAATCCCATCACCTTTATACAACAAAAAAAAAACTATTCTATAATTGATGTGCTCTCCCTTTGTTTCTGTTTTGCCACTACAAAATGAGCTTCTTTAAATATTTTTTCTACAAATAAGAGAAGCCAATTAGTGATATAGCTGGATCAAAGGGTATGCATTCATTAATATCCTGCTGTCCATTTGAGGGAATAACCTGTAAAATACCACAGATAGAAGGGAATTCAACAGTAGTGTGAGGGTAGGCTACTCAACCTATCTTCATCAGTAAAATGGAAATAATAATACCTACAGTTATTGCATTATTAGATTATTAAGCACAACTAAATTATTATCTTTTCTCAAATGAGGTAAGAAGTTCTGCTGCATATTGTTCTGGTAAGGACGTGTCTAGAATATTGTAGTAATTTCCGGGCATTACATTTTATGAAAGAATCTGACAATCTGGAAACCAAAGGGGGGGTAGTAAACAAGATGATTGTGGGTCTTAAAGTCATACCAAGGAGGGATATGGTGAAGGAACTGGCAATATTTGGGCCAGAAAAGAAAAATATGTCTTATGTGGAGGCAAGAGACTATGCGACCTGTCTTTAAGATCAGCTCAAGTCAACAAACATTTATTAAATGCCGCTTATGAGCAAAGCCCCCTTTACTAGACTCTGGATTTGAAGTATTTGGAGGGCTTTTGCACAGGAGAGGTAGTACACTTGCTCTGCTAGGCTCTAGGGGCAGAGTCAGGAGTAACGGGTTGTCATCTTTGTCCTTTATTTCAAAGAGGGTCAATGACATCATCGCAGGTGATTCTGGACTGGTGAGAGAACTGGATTTAAGGGAGGCAGTTGAGCCTCTCTCTTGAGTTTCTTCTTGAGTCATCAAAGCCCAGTGATAAGACAAAAATCAAGACTAGTGATAGCCCAGGATGCAGTGGATGACTATGCTGTCTTTGGTGTCTGATACCTGCTTCAGCTACCTTCATGGCCATTGGAACACTTTGTTCTCAACTGCCCATTCTGCCAGGGTAAGTCTTCACATGCTTGGGGTAGACATTCCCTAACTCTCTGACAGGTTTGGGATCTATCAATTATCCTCAACCTGGTTTAGCCCAGCCACTGAGATAATTTGTCAAGATGTGGCTGCTTGAGCATCCTGCAGCTTCTTGGAGACACAGGTGAGAGCTAGGTGGCAGATGAAGAGTAAAGGTGGATAAACAGTTATAAAAAGATCTCAGCAAACCTTCACATCAGAGGTGCTACCCCTCCCTTATCACCCCAGAGTGATGGGTATGTCACATCAAGGCAGGTTCTGGCTTGATATAGAAGTCAATTAAAAAATAGACATCTTCAAAAGTGGATTAATTTCCTGAGGAAATGAGTTAGCTGTAATATTTGAGCCCCTTAAATAGAAGCTGGAAAAGTACTTATGCCAAGGATATTGTAAAGGGAATTCTTATTCAGCTCTGGGTTGGCCGGCCTGGCCAGACATCCTTCCCAGCTCAGATATTCTATTAGTCTACTATTCAATGCATACATGGCCTGAAAATGTAAAATCATCCCCTTAGGAACCTGATTTCCTATCAAGTATTCAGTTTTCTGGGGAAGGCAGACATATCTGTTTTGGGGGGGGTATAGTGTTTCTCCAACTGACTGTACTAGGTATCACACATTAGCTTAGGTGCTGGGGGATGAAACAGAGCCTTCTATCTCAATATGAACCATCCCCCCAGTTCTTAAGAGCTAGTTCTGAATTTCTTTCTATATATAGATACCTATCAAGTGTGTGGGTAGATAGCATAATTTATATCAATTCATCTATAATGTAATTTCTTCTTGCTGTTACTTTCAGGAGCAATTCAGCTTTTAAGGATCAAATTTGTATTCTACAAAACCCATTTCCTTAGAGTATTGATGTCTTCTGGCTCTTTATTTATATCTAATGGATTTTTGCTCTACTTTTGGAGGTAGAAGTGTCATCTGTCAGTCAGCAATAATTCTATCTACCCACTGAGGCATGGTGGACTACTTCAAAACAAGGAGAAGGTGTAATCCTACTTAAATAAAGGTAGAAGTCTCCCATCCTCATGAGGTAATGAACCAGCCTTATTGGAGTGGTAACCTATCTATGAAAGGTGATTTTTCAGAGGCATTATTTCACAGTTGATGGAGAGGTGAGAAGTCATCTAGCACAACTCATTTGTGAAACTAGCAATGCTCTCTAGATCATCCTCGACATGTGGTTAGCTAGCCTTTGTTTAAGGGCCTCTAATGATGAGAAAGCCACCAAATCTAAAGGAAGCACATTTTATTTTTGAATAGTTGCTACTGTTAGGATTTTCCCCTGACATCAAGCCTAAATCCATCTCTGTACAATTTTCTAGTTCCATCCCCTAGGTTAGAAATAGAATTAGGATTATAGTGAATTATTAATAGAAGGATTAAGTTAACCTTGAAGGAAGTCTAATCTCTCCCTGTGATGGTTCTCCAAATGCTTTCAGTCAGCACCACTCCCTCCTAGCTTCTCCTCTTTAAGCTCTCCATGTTCAAGCTCTTGCCAGTGATCCTCAAAAAGCATAGTCTCTAGGACCTTCATCATTCTGGCTATCTACCATGCACCCCTGGTAATGCTCAACTGATCAATGACCCTTTCACATTATGGCATCCATATCTAACCACAATACTTTGGATGGGGAGTACAAAATGCAGTGGAAATATCACCTTCTCCTTCTAGACACAATGTAGTCCAAGACCACATTGACTTTTTTGTGGTTCCCATATCACATTGTTGACTCATTTTAAGCTTCCATTTCACTTTAGCTCCCAGTAATTTTTTCTCAGTGTATACTGTGGAGGAAAATACATCCCTCTTTTATTCACAAAAAAAAATTTGACTGATATAGGACTATGTATTTATCTCTATTAAAATTTGTTTCATTGAATTTAGTACATCTTTCTGATACATCAAGATATTCTTGGATGCAGAATCTGTCATCCAGCATGTTAGCTATCTATCTCTTTCCTATGAACCTTGAGTTCCCTCAAATATATCCAACTCTCCTCATTGCCTACCTATCATAACCACTTGAAAAGGAGCATGTTTTGTAAGGAGAAGCCCCTGGGCATTAATTAGGAAATCAGAGTTCAAGGTTTCCACTGAGCTTAATGACCTAAGTCAAGTCACATCAATTTGTAGGCATTAGCTTCCCCTTCTTATCCATGAGGAGGGCAGTGGAATAAATTATTTCTTCCACCTTTAGTATAAAGCAAAACACGTTTGTTACTGAATTTATCATTTAAGCAAATGGCAAGTGTTTCTTAGGTTGCTACTATGTATTAGACATTATATTAAGCCCTGGAGTCAATTCAATTCCATTCAATTTAACAGATATTTTAAAATACTTACTATATGCCCAGGACTATTCTAGGCTTTGGGAATTCAAAAATAAAACAATTGTTGCCCTCAAGAAGCTGACATTTTACTGGCATAGTTGATATAAATTTATCTTTGATAATATTGTTTCTCCTAGGTTTCATCTTGGGTTTTAAAAGACTATGCCAGCAGGACACATTGTGGGAGGTCTTACTAAGTGAGAAAAGCTCTGAGGACAGAGCTGAAAACATCCTGTGCATCTGCTCTCAAAGGACCAGCATAGATGGACATGAAGAGCAAATCATGAAGCTTCTTTGACCACAGAAATTCACAAAATAAGTCTTCTTGATCTGGAAGCATCTGAATTTGCTTCTCTGAAGAAGAAAATCACAGGGGATGAAACTGAGAATGTTTTGGAATAGTCCATTAAGCCAGATGCCACTCTAGAACTAAAGAAGTAATTGTTGGGATTTACCTGGAATTATAATTGGTCCACAAATTAGTACTACAGAGGACATATAATGAAATCGCATCAAAAATGGTACATAGAAAATGGAGGGGGAGGGGGGAAATCCAGTCCTTCAAATAAATCTCTATAAGATGACCTGATCACTGAGCAAATAAAAGACTTGGATTTAAGTCTTTGGTTGTAACATTTATTAGCTATCTATTTTGAAAATTGTTATATCTGAAAGCCTGTTTGGAACTTTAGAGATTCTACTCCTCTTGGAGACAGGGAATATCTTAGTCTGAATTCTGCCCCTAGTTATGTGAATTTGTACAAGTCTCTCTTATCTTCAGTTTTCTCATTTCTAAAACTGGTATAATAATCCATGTGCTATTGACTTTATAGGGTTGTTGTAGGGAATATACTCTACAGATCTTAAAGTGCTATGGAAATGGGATAATTATAATTATCTATCCTAGAGTTTTGTCATAAGAATCAAATGAGATCATATATACGAAGCACTTTATAACCATGAAGTGCATAAAATGTGCACTATTATTTCTATTATCTATTAATATACTGAATCTTCTCTTTGAAGGGAAAACACTGAGGCCTTTATCTCAATTTGCTTGCTTGGTTATTGGGTGTTTTTAAATGCATTATCAGAGTTTGATATATTTGGTTTTAACACAAAAAATATTTAACTTTAAATTCTACTTGTAAGGTTACCTTGAAGAAGGAAAATGATGACTGATATGAGCTTTCAAAGAAACATCTACGATAATATTGGTTCCTTTTGAGGGATTAGATGGATTTTGACAAAATTCAAGAGCTATTGAAAAGAAATTTTTGTTTTTATTCTTAGCTAGTATATCACCTTAAAATAATATGACCATTGAGATAACTTTCAAATGGCCACAATTCTCAAAATTACACCAATACCTATAGTTCCCAATACCTGATCCAATGGAGTATGGGTAAATTTACCATTCATGAGCAATATTTAAACTTACAAAGTGCGTATTTGAACAAGATGAAATGACCATATTGGACCACTACATGTGTAGTTCTGGAAACTCTATCGTAAGAAGAACATTGGTAAGCTGAAAAATATTCAAAGGAAGATCCACAGGATGATGAAGTCACTCAAGTCACACCATGGAAAAATTTGTTAAAAGAAATGAAGATGTTTAGCCTGGAGATGGAAATACTTAGAGAAAATATGATGGCTGTCTTCCAGTGGTTGGAGTAAAGTGATACAGAAGATGGGATAGACATGTTCTATTTGCTTTAAAACTAGAAAGAGTGGGTACAAGTTATAAAAAGTCACATTTAGGCTTGATGTAAGAAATAATTTCCTAATTATTAGAAGTATCCAAAGCTTGGGGTGGCAGTGCAGAGAACATGTTTCCCCTGACTAGGAATCTTTATGGAAAGGCTAGATAGCTATTTGGTATGTTGTAAAGGGAATTCTAGAATAGTCATGATATGGACTAGATGGTTCCTGATATCCTCCCAATTCTGTCCAGGATAATGGAACCATCAGCTTTGGGCTCTAAGCCTCATGTTTGAGAAGATGGATATTGCACTTAAAAAATTAAGTTGAGAAGAATGTCTGGGTTTGACCAAATACACCTAGTAGGGATCGTTCCTGGTGGGGATCCAATTTTTAAGGGACTTAGAGGTCCATTTTCCAGATATCTCAGCGTAGATATCCATATCATTCCTAAAATCGCTGATTATTTTCCATTCTCATATCTGATATAAAAAAACATTAATGAAATTCAATAAAGATAAGTGTAAAATGTCAGGCTTAGGTTCAAAAAAATCAACTTCACAATCACTAGAACAATATGAGTACATAAAGAAAAATATAAGCACTTCCTGACCTAAAGAAATATATTCTATTCATAGAGACCACACATATATCCAAAAGTAGATGCAAAAGACATAGAAAAGAACTAATAGAAATGGGGGAATGTGATGTTATCATTAGGAAAGGTCTTATATAGAGAGGGCCCTTGAGCTGAACCTTTATGGAAATCAGGTATACCACATAAAACTGCTATACAGTTACTAATCCAGTAAATTCCTCTCCTGCCTGTTTTCTAGAAGCTTTCAAAATAGAAAGACTGGCAATGCATTCATGAACCCTAATTAAAATCCCAGCATATAATCATAGATCTGAAAAAAAAAATGATGGACCAGATAGAAAATTGGTACTACAAGTCTGAAGATCTGCATTCTACACTCAGCCCCAACATTGATGAGTATGATGCCCTTGCTTCTTCCCCTCTCTGGGACTCAGTTTTCGCATCTTCAAAGCATAAGTTTACACCAATTTATCTCAGTGGTCCCCTTCAGCTCTAAAATCTGATGGTTCTGACTCTCTTGACCCAGCAAGATGCTTTAAGGATACTGGTTGCAGAGTCCATTAGAAATTATGTTGGGGGATGGAGCCAAGATGGCAGAGTAGAAAGACAGATCTGTAGAAGCTCCCCCACATAGCCCACAAAATACCTGTAAAAAATTACTTTAAACAAATTCTAGAGCAGCAGAAGCCTCAAAACAACAGAGTGAAAGAGATTTCCAGTGCAGGACAGCCAGGAAGGCTAACAGGAAATGTATATTGTACCAGGTGCAGAGTGCAGTCCAGCATGGGCCATATGGCACAGCAGTGACAGGGCCAGGAACAGGCTTCAGAGAGCCACTGGCAGTAGCAGGTCCTGCATTGTTCAATTCACAAATGCCAAAGACAGCTTCAAAGGTGAGTGAGAAAGCCTTTTCATCTGGGTGAGAAGGGAACATGGTCTGGCCCTGCCAGCAGCAACCACTGCAGTAGCAATATCCATTTTTGGAGCCCTCCTCCTAAATCCCCTAGGAGAATTGAGTCACTGATCTGAATCTCAGCCCTGAACCCAGTCCTGGGGTGAGGAGGAGGAGCACTGGTGGTGGAGTTGGAAACAGTTGTGGAGAGGGAGTTCTACCTGCAGATTCTTAGCAGAAAAGTTTTTGATTACTCCCATACCAGTGCACAGGTCAGGAGATGAGTAAACTCCTCTCTCATGATTTTGCCACCTTGGAGGTCCCCAGAGTATACCCTGCTCTTGACAAAGGACTCAAAAATGCCCCAAAAAGGGAAAAAATAAAACTATACAAGGTTACTTTCTTGAAGAACAGGTATTTTCTCCCATCCTTTTGGATGAGGAAGAACAATGCATAACATCAGAGGAAGTCAAAGCTTCAGCATGCAAAGCTTCCAAAATAAATATGTAATAGTCTCAGGCCATGGAAGAACTCCAAAAAGAGTTTTGAAAATCAAGTAAAAGAGGTAGAGGAAAAATTGGAAAGAGAAATGAGAGCAATGCAAGAAAATTATGAAAAGTGAGTCAATAGCTTGCTAAAGGAGACCCAAAAAATGCTGAAGAAAATAACATCTTTAAAAATAGACTAACTCAGTTGTCAAAAGAAGCCCAAAAAGGCAAAGAAGAGAAGAATTCTTTAAAAAGCAGAATTAGCCAAATGGAAAAGGAGGTTCAAAAGCTCACTGAAGAAAATAGTTCTTTAAAAGTTACAGTGGAGCAGATGGAAGTTAATGACTTTATGAGAAACCAAGAAATTACAAAACAAAACCAAAAGAATGAAAAAAGTGGAAGATAATGTGAAATATGACATTGGAAAAACAACTGACTTGGAAAATAGATCCAGGAGAGACAGTTTAAAAATTATGGGGCGAGCTGAAAGCCATGATCAAAAACACGCCTAAATATCATCTTTCATGAATTTATCAAGGAAAACTGCCCTGATATTCTCGAACCAGAGGGCAAAATAAATATTGAAAGAATCCACTGATCACCTCCTGAAAAAAGATCCAAAAAGAGAAACTCCTAGGAATATTGTAGCCAAATACAGAGTTTCCAGGTCAAGGAGAAAATATTGCAAGAAGGTAGAAAGAAACAATTTGAGTATTGTGGAAATACAATCAGTATAAGAAAGGATTATATTCAAAAAAAATAAAATTAAGGAGTGAGAGAGGGGACAAATGGAATGGGGCAAATTATCTCTCATAAAAGAGGCAAGAAAAAGCTTTTTCAATGGAGTAGAAAAGGGAGAGGGAAAAATGAAGCTTACTCTCTTCACACTTGGTTTAAGGAGGAAACAACATGCTCACTCAATTTGTTATGAAAATCTATCTTACACTACAGGAAAGTAGGGGAGAAGGGGACAAGTGGGGCAGAGGGGGATGACATAAGGGAGGGAAAATGGGAGGAGGGAGTAATTAGAAGTAAACAGTCTTGGGGAAGGACAAGGTCAAAAGAGAGAATAGAATAAATGGGGAGCAGGATAGGATGGAGGGAAATACAGTTAGTCTTACACAACATGACTATTATGGAAGTCTTTTGCAAAACTACACATATATAGCCTATATTGAATTGCTTGCCTTCTCAGTGAAGATGGGTGGGAAGAGAAGAGGGGAGAGAAGTTGAAACTCAAGGTTTTAGGAACAAATGTTAAGAATTGTTTTTGCATACAACTAGGAAATAAGAAATACAGATAATTTGGTATAGAAATCTATCTTGCCCTACAAGAAAAGAGAGAAGATGGGGATAAGAGAAGAGAGTGGGGTGATAGAAAGCAGGGAATATTGAGGGAAGGGGTAATCAGAATGAAAAGCATTTTGTAGTGGGAGAGGGGAGAAATGGGGAGAAAATTTGAAACTCAAACTTTTGTGGAAATGAATTTTGAAAACTAAAAATAAACATTTTTTAAAAAAGCAACTATGTCATTTGGCTTTACAAAAGGAATGTGAAATTAGCCATAAAGAAAAGTGCCATGCCTCCCTTAATAGTCACATTTTCTTCCACGGAGCCTAGTCCAACATCTACTCAAGTGTCCAGATATCCTTCCAGGCAATTCTAATTTTCCTTCCCATCTTAGGACCCACACCAAAGAACCAACTTCCTGCCTATTTCAAATGTTTTCCTTAGTTTAACAGTTTATACGGTAACCAATTAAATGCCACATGATCACATGTTTAGAGCTGACAGGGACTTCAGAGGTTATGTCCAATATCCTTATTCTACATATGAAGAAACTGAGACACAGAGAAAGAGACTTTCCAAAGTGATAGCATCTAACCGAGCAAGGATTCAACATCAGATCCTCTGGCTTCAAATTGAACACCTTTTTCAGTGAACTATGCTTCCTCCCCATATGTGATATGCCTCTAATGTTTAATGAATTCAGTTGGATTAGATGGTGGCAGTATTGAGCCAAGAGGGCTAGAAAAATATTAGATATAACAAAAAAAATCCCCCTACCAACAATATAAGTACTCATTTTCTGGAGAATTTCTAAACAGATATGGTTTATAAATATAATGAAATATGATTATATCAGAGGTGACACATAGGAGAAATTCAGAGAAACATGGAAAAACCAAGCAGAATCAATGAAATTCAAAGCTAATACAAGCAGGAGAACAATGTGTGTGATGATTACAAAAAGTTAAGTGAAATTCTCTCAAAGGAATGCAAATTCTGATTAGTTATCATAAACAATCTCAGTTACATTGGTCAGATGACAGAAGATAGCTTTCTCTTTTCATTAGAGGTATAGAGAATTATGGGTACAGAATGTAGTAAGCGATGTTGGCCTTAGTCTTCTACTCTGTTTGTTGATTTGGCTGTACTGTTTTACACTGATGTGAGAGAATTACTTTGTTCGGTGAGAAAGGAAGACTAGCATTATGGAAAAGTGACTAAGACATAAAGATAAAAGGTACCAATAAAGTTTTATTGAAGAGAAGATTTAAGGTGGCCTAGCGCTACCAGATCTCAAATTGTATTATAAAGCAGCAATTATCAAAACCACTTGGTATTGGCTAAGAAACAGAAGGATAGACAAGTGGAATATGCTAGATACTCAAGACACAGTAGGCAATGAATATAGCAATCTCTTGTTTGATAAACCCAAGGACTCCAGCTTCTGGGATAAAAACTCACAGTTCGACAAAAATTGCTGGGAAAACTGGATAACAGTGTGGTGGAAACTAGGCATAGACCCATGCCTGACACTGTACACAAGAATAAAGTCCAAATGGGTGCATGATCTAGGTATAAAGATTGATACCATGGACAAACTAGAGGAGCAAGGAATAGTGTATTGATCAGAGTTATGGAGAAGGGAAGAATTTTTGACTAAAAAAAAGATAGGAAGCATTATGAAGTACAAGATGGATAATTTTGGTTACATTAAACTGAAAATATTTTCACAACCAAACCCAATGCAACCAAAATTCGGAGGGATATAGTATATTGGGAAAGAATTTTTACAGCTAATCTCAGGGATCAAGGTCTCATTTCTAGAATATATAGAGAACTGAGTCAAATATACAACAATACAAGTCATACCCCAATTGATAAATGGTCAAAGGATATGAACAGGCAATTTTCAGAGGAAGAAAATAAAGGTATCTATAATCATATGAAAAATGCTCTAAATCACTTTTGATTAGAGAGATTCAAATCAAAACAACTCTGAGGTACCACATCACACCTATTAAATTGGCAAACATGACAGAACAGGAAAATAATAAATGTTGGAGAGGATGTGGGAGAGTTGGAACACTAATTCATTGTTGGTGGAGTTGTGAGCTCATCCAACCATTCTGGAGACTGGTTTGGAACTATGCCCAAAGGGATACAAAAATGTACATACTCTTTGACCCAGCAATATCACTTCTAGGACTGTATTCCCAAGAGATCATAAAAATGGGAAAGGGTCCCACATGTACAAAAATATTTACATCAGCACTCTGTAGTTGCCAAAAACTGGAAATCAAAGGGATGCCCATCAATTGGGAAATGGCTGAATGAATTATGGTATATGAATGTAATGGAATACTATTGCACTATAAGAAATGATGGACAAAAAGATTTCAGAGAGGCCTGGAAAGACTTATATGTTCTGATGCTGAGAGAAAGGAGAACCAGGAGAACTTTGTGCACAGCAATGACTACAGATGCCAGAGTTTTTTTCTGGTAGACTTGGATTTTCATAGTAATGCAAGGACATAAAAAAAAAATTCCCAATCCCAATGGTCTTCTAAGGCAAAATGCCTTCCACATCCAGAGAAAGAACTATGGAATTCAATCACAGAATGTAGTAGATCATTTTCTCTGTGTGTGTGTGTGTGTGTTATTTTTTAGTTTGTTATATGATTTCTCCCATTTATTTTAGTTCTTCTACACAGCAAGACTATAGTGAAAATATATTCACTAGAAATGTATGTGTAGATCCTATATGGAACTCTATGCCATCTTGGGGATGGAGGGGGGTGGTAGGTAGGGAAAAAAACCCTAAGTTTTATGGTAGTGATTGTAGAACATTAAAAATAAATAAAATGATATTTAAAAAAGAAAAACAAAAAAAAGAAAAATAGATTTAACATTGACATGATTTTCAAAAACTTGCTCATAATGTTTCAATGTCCTCTTGACAGAGAGCCTCCACTGGCGTTTCCTGGGAATCTGGTTCTGTGCTATTAGACTTTTTTATCAGTAAAATTTGATAATGGCGCACATTGCATGTCAATCAAGTTTGCAGATAACAAAAAGCTGGGAGAGATAACTAATATGCTATATAAACCTCAGAATCCCCAAAGATCTTTGATAACCTAGAGCACTGGGTTGAATCTAATGAGATGAAATTCAGTAGAGATAACTGTATAGTCTTACACTTGGATTCAAAAATTCAACTTCACAAGTACTGACCATAAAAGGCATTGTTAATTAGCAGCCTGTCTGAAAAAAATGTGATGGATTTAGGTTACTACTAGCTCAATATGAATCAACAGTATGATATAATAGCCAAACATTAAGATACACAGCACGTCCAGGAAGAAGTAAGAGATAGCTCTATTGTGTAATCTGCATTACCATGTGTGTCTTGCAAGTCAGGGTTTGAGAATACTGATAAGCTGGAGAGTGTCCTGAGCAAGACAATGATGATAGAAAAGGATTCTAAAACCATTGCATGTAAGGTTTGGAGAAGATTCAGGGGGACTATGATAGCTGACTCTCATATTTGAAAGGTGGTTACATGGAAAAGTTAATAGACTTGTTCAATTTGAATCCAAAAACAAAACCAAGACTGAAAATGGAAGTTGAAGAAATGTAAATGCAATGTTGATACTGGAAAAACAAAACTTCCTAACAATTTGAACTATTCCTAAAGTAGAGTGGGGTGTGTTGGGATATGATGGGTTTACTCTCAGTGGAAGTTCCCAGGCATAGGGTAGATGACCGCTGGCCTGGCATGCTATAGTAGAGATTTCTTTCAAGAATCAATTAGACAAGACAGTTGCTATGGTTCTTTCCAACTCTAAATTATTTGATTCTGTTAAGGGAGACAGAATATGGAGTAATGCAAAAAATAAGACACTGGTAATCTAATTTACTTCCCTGTGTTTTCTTGCCATTGCCATTGACTTCCAAGAAAGTACTTAAATTTTATTGTCTGTTTCCTCACCCTAGTGATGAATATTCAAATATTTCTATACCTTCCCTATATGTGCCCTGGATTGTCTGTAGTTTAATGAAATAATGTTCTATTTTATCAGTGTTCAAACTTCCCAGGTCATAAATCAGGGCTACCAGCAGATACATTAATTCTCTTATGCCAGTTAGGGCCAATTTACTGTAGTACAGGATTCATCTTTTACTATTTATGATACTATTCTATTTGCTAGTTGATGATTTGATGCAGAGATAAATCATCATTAGCTTATGGGAAAAATAAACTACAGAATCACAAAAACTAGTTAAAAAAAGATCTTAGAGGTCATATAGTCCAGTTTACACCTGGGCAGAAATTTCTTCTGGAACACTGAAGAGAAGTGGGCCATACAACCTCTAACTGAACACCTCCAATGAGGATGCAACTACCAACTCTGGAAGTAGCCCCTGTACCTTTCACTTTGGAACAGCTCTGATTGGTAGGAGATTTTACTCTATATTAGATGGAAATTTACCTCTTTACAACTTTTATTCATTGATTCTGATTCTACCATCTGAAGTCAAATAAAACAAACCCAAATTGTACTTCACATGACAGCTATTCAAATTATTGATGACAGGTATCATGTGACCCTTGTGTTTTCTCTTCTCCGGGCTAAACATTTCCAGCTTTTGAAAATGGATCATTTTATAGTATAATCATTAATCCAGTGATCAAACTAGTTATCTTCCACTGAATGTCTTCTAGCTTGCCATTGTCTTTGCTAAAATGTGTAACTCACCGATGAAGATAACCCCCTTCCCATTTTCTACATATTGTAACATCCATATCAGTTTTTTTCAATTTTACTTTTAATTTATGAAATGAAACAAGTATTTCCATAACATAGTACAATAAAAAGACTATTTCAATAGAAAATCATCCTCCAAGAAAGAACCTTTAGTCAAGTGAGTGGGATGGGTGAGAAAAAGCAAGATAATACATCTAGGGTACCAGTTTGGGCACTTTTAACACATAAACATTAAATAGCACTCAAACAGTATTTGAATTCAGCTCCTTAGAACCATAATTTGTCACAATAACTGTGTAGAATAGATTTCAATATATTTCCAAGTTAGTGAATGTCTTGGAGGATGAGGACATAGAAATCAAAAAGATTATATGGATGATTAGAGGTTGAGGTAGCAGAAAAATGCAGGCTTCTATTCTCCCAAATTGATTCACTCAGGAATTACAGGCTTAGAGTAGCATGAAAAATGCTCTAAATCACGATTGATTAGAGAAATGCATATTAACACAACTCAGGTACCATTTAACTCATGACATTAGTTAATGTTATTTTTTTACTTGTTTTCAACATTCATTTCCACAAAATTTTGAGTTCCGAATTTTCTCCCCATCTCTCTCCTCCCCCTACCCCAGAATGCCTTGCATTCTGATTACCCCTTCCAACAATCTGCCTTCCATTCTAACACACCTCCATTCCCTTATCCCCATCTTCTCTCTTGTCCTGTAGGGCAAGATAAATTTCTATACCCTATTACCTATATTTCTTATTTCCCAGTTGTATGCAAATCAGTTCTCAACATTTGTTCCTAAAACTTTGAGTTCCAACTTCTCTTCCTTCCCCTCTCCCTATCCATTCCCACTGAGAAGGCAAGAAATTCAATATGGGCTATATATGTGTAGTTTTGCAATAATAGTCATATTGTGTAAGGCCAACTATATTTCCCTCCATCCTATCCTGCCCCCCATTTCTTCTATTCTCTATTTTGACCTTGTCCCTCCCCAAGAGTGTTTACTTCTAATTGATCCCTCCTCCCATTTGCCTTCCCTTCCATCATCCTCTCTACCCTGCTTATCCCCTTCTCCCCTACTTTCCTGTAGTATAAGATAGGTTTTCATACCAAATTGGGTGTGCATGTTATTCCTTCCTTGTTTCTTTCTAGCTGCTTGTAATATTTTCTCCTTGACCTGGAAATTCTGAATTTGGCCACAATATCCCTAGGAGTTTCTCTTTTTGGATCTCTTTCAGGAGGTGATCTGTGGATTTTTTCAATATTTATTTTGCCCTCTGGTTCTAGAGTATCAGGGCAATTTTTCTTGATAATTTCATGAAAGATGATGTCTAGGCTCTTTTTTTGATCATGGCTTTCAGGTAGTCCCATAATCTTTAAATTGTCTCTCCTGGATCTATTTTCCGGGTTGGTTGTTTTTCCACTGAGATATTTCACATTATCTTCCATTTTTTTGTTCTTTTGGTTTTGTTTTGTAATTTCTTGGTTTCTCATAAAACCATTAGCTTCCATCTGTTTCATTTTCATTTTTAAAGAACTGTTTTCTTCAGTGAGCTTTTGAACCTCCTTTCCATTTGGCTAATTCTACTTTTTAAAGCATTCTTCTCCTCATTGGCTTTTTGGACCTCTTTTGCCAAATGAGTTAGCCTATTTTTAAAGATGCTATTTTCTTCAGCATTTTTTGGGTCTCCTTTAGCAAGCTGTTGACTCACTTTTCATGATTTTCTTGCATCACTCTCATTTCTCTTTCCAATTTTTCCTCCATATCTCTTACTTGATTTTCAAAATTCTTTTTGACCTCTTTCATGGCCTGTCACAACTGCATATTCATTTTGGATATTTGGGATGCAGAAGCCTTGGCTTTTATGCTTTCCCCTGATGGTAAACATTTTTCTTCCTCATCCAAAAGGATGGGAGAAAATACCTGTTCTCCAAGAAAGTAACCTTGTAGTAACCTTGTATAGTCTTATTTTGTTCCCTTTTTTGGGCATTTTCCCAACCATTTACTTGACTTTTGGGTCCTTTGTCAAGATTAGGTATATTATAACAATGATGAAATGTGACTAAGCTGATCTGATCAAGAGAATGATCCAAGACAATTGCAAAGGACCCATGATAAAAGATATTATCCACCTACAAGGAGAATGGATGAACTCTAAGTGCATATTGAAACACACTTTATCCCTCTATTTTTCTTACTTTTTTATAATACATCAAAGATGGAAATATATTTTAAGTTACTTAACACATATAATTCACATGATACTGTTTGCCTTCTCAGTGGGAGAAGGAAGGCCAGAAGGAAAGAAGAGAATCTGGAATTCAAAAAAATTAAAATGAATGTTTTAAAAAATCAATAGAAATTAAAGGAATTAAAGCATTAAAAACTTAGATCCAACAAAAGACAGTTACCTCCATTTATCTCCTTTTATCAGGGGAGCCTTAAAATTGCAGTCAACAGAATCAGCACAAGAGTTTAGTAACATGTTGTTTGCCATCAGGTCACTGATGTTTGAAGTTCCTTTAATAGTTACAAAGTAAACAAAGTGATCATCATTATTATTATTTTTATTACTACAGCATTGGAGGGGAACATCTTAAAATCAAGTATAAAATTAGGTTGAATTAAAGAACCTCTAATGTCTCTTCCAAATCTAACATTCTACTCAAACAACAAGCATTTATCAAGCACTGTCTAATTTAAGAGGTTGTCTAAGGAGTGGGTAGAGATCTGACATTGAAGTCAGCAAAATCTGACTTCAGTTCCCACCTGAAACATTCTGGCTGTGTAACTGAGCAAATCATTTTAATTCTCAGTGCTCAGAACTTTCTCAGATTTCCATTGGTAGAACTGGTAGAATTTATTTTCATAGGATCCCTATATCAAAGAAATCACAGGTCCAGATGCCTTTACCTATACTAGACAAAGACTAAAGAAAATAAAGATCCTACCCTCATGGATCTTACATCCTATATTAAAGTAAAATACAGTATTTTTGAGGGTGGGGTGGGCGTTACCAACTATGTGAAACATGAAAGGAAATATATAAGCTCTTGAACTGAGCTTGAAGGAAACTAGAGATTCTCAGATGTTGAAATGAGGAAGTACATTCTGGGCATGGTGGAAGATCATAAAATGAATGGCACGAGATAGAATAGCACATTGAGAGAAGGATACAATAGCCAGTTTGGCTAAAAAAAATGGAGTACATGAAGTAATATGTAACATGCCTGAAAAGAAAAATGGGAGCCAGTGGAAGGACCTTAAATGTCAAACATGAGCTTGGATTTAATCCTAGAAATGATATGGAGCTTTTTGAGTAGAGAAATGAAATTGTCATGCCTGTGCTTGAGTGTATTATTTTGGCAACTGTGTGGCAGGTGAATTGAAGAGGGAAGTGACTGGAAACAGGGAAAGCAGTTAAGATGCTATTACCACAATACAGGCAAGAAATAATAATAAGAGCCTGAGTCAGAGAGGTGGCCATATTCAAGGAGAGAAGAGAGCATGAAGGGATTCAAGAGATAATATGGAAGTTGAATTGACAAGACTTGTAACTATGATGGCTAAAGGTTAGATATGATGGTTAAAGCAAAGATGAGATCTGAGGAAGACTATAGCAACATGGTAACCTCAGCAGAAATGAGGAAATTGGGAAAAGTGAGCAAGTTTTAAAGGAATGAAACTTGATGGTTTCTAAATGCAGATATGACTGGTAAAAAACATATATTTGCTTATAGCTATGAGAAAGTATGAATTACTAGTGGTCAGATCCCTTTCTGGGAATGAATGCTGATACAAAGAAAATGGAAGAGCATGCTGACTCCAGTTGGGGGGAGAGGGGATTCATCTAGCTCAGAGAAGGAGAAAGATCAAAGGAAAGGGAGGCTAAGGACTAAAAAAGCAAACCCTTTTAACTTCTTATAATGTGGTCATGTCCAGATTTGGCTGGAAGAGTCAGTATAAAGATCATTCCACAAATATGGGAAGGGAGAAAATGTCTAATTAATGCAAAGATTATTAGTGAAAACAACCATTACTGGGTTAAAATAATAATGGGAGGGAGGAAAGAGATGCCAAAATTCTTTGCTCTTTGCTATATTAATGAATTGAATACATAATCAAACATGATATAATGGATTTGAATAGTTTAATTCTTCTTTACCAATCATTTCTATTTGGCAAAATTGTCATTTTTATTAAAATAGAAATATAGAAAAATGAGATTGAACAATACCAATGCCCCTTCTCATTTACATGCTTTCCATCCTGTGTACTATTCCATATTTAATTCACCTTCAAAAACCCTTCTTGATTCAATTAGGTCATTGAATCACCAGAGGACCTAGAGCTAGAAGGATCTTTAAAGACTGTCTTCTTTGGCCTCCTTCTAATCTCAGATGAAATTTCACTTTATGCAAGAAGGTTTTCATGGCCCTCCTCAGTGCTGGATCCTTCCCTTTTTTGATTAATTCCTTTCCATCCCACTTATATCTTGTGTGTACAAAGCTGTTTTTCTCTTTAATGTTGGCTTTCTTCTTACTGTATGAGACCAAGAATTCTTTGGTCTTTCTTTACATCTCTAGCAGAGTGATGGGCATGTAGTAAGTGATTAATAAATGCCTGTTGATTTGAGTAGATGTGGTTATCTACGATGACCACATGGTTTTATGGGTAGGAAAATTAAGACTCAGAGTGTGTGACTTGTGCAAAATCATACAGTTAGTACACAATAGAACTAGTTTGGGATTTGATTCAAAAGTCTGCAACATGCGTGACCTTGAGTAAATCACTTAACACCTTTGACTTTCAGTTTGTTCATTCATAAAATGATGGAGTTAACTAAATGACTCCTGAAGTTCTTTCCAACCCTAATTGAATAATACAATAACCTGATAATAATTGAAATCTCTGACTCTAGTCCAGTATATACCCAATCTTATAAAATTTATAAGTTTTCATAGTGCTGAGCAGACTTTTGTAACAATTCAACTGAAAAATAGCAGAGGGCATTGGAAAGAGTATTGCCTTGGAACCAGACAACATAGTTTGCTTGTTACTCATGTGTCCCTGGGCAAATCACTTCTCCTCTGTGGATTTTATTTTTCTCATTTGTAAAATGATAAGAATTGAAGTAGCTAAACCCTAAAGTCCCTTTTCAATCAAAAGCCAGATACCATGATTAGTTCCATGAATATATATTAAGTATTTATATGCAAGGTGAAGTCTTTCATGCTGGGGATACAAAACTCCAAATCAAAATAACTGCCCTCATGGAGTCTACATTCTACCAGGTGATGCAACATGTACATGAGTAAGTACAGGGGAATAGGTGGAAGGGGGAAAATATTAACCATTTTCAGAGAATCTGACACTTGCACAAAATCAAGGTCACAATTGCTAACTCTGAGATGGTAGGCAAGAAGCTCTCCCTCTATGACCCTGTAATTTTAATTATGTTAATGAGAGTTAAAATGATCTTCCCTACAAATTAATGGGCCTGCCCATTAAGGGGAACTTGATTAGAGGGGATTTGTTTTGGAGGAAGGCTCATACCTTTTCTTAATGAGGCAGTAGTTCTCAAGGGTTGTGATGCCCTCTGACTCTGAAAAGTGTATGTACACTCTGAGGTGAGGTTTTGTTTGGGGGGTTATTCATTGGAAATGTTTATTTGGCCAGATGAGACTCTGGGAAGCTACTAAGGGGTGCCCTCTACCTTTGAAAACCAAGATGTTGGTGCTTTTCTCTCTGGTAACTATGTATGTATGTAATGGTCAGACAGTTGGAAGCCCTGTCTGTTGGTCTTTATTTCTCAGTTTGTATTTTCTCTGAAGTTCAGGGTGCTGACTTTCTTCCCTTAACTAAATGAATGATATGTGTGCTTGATTAAAATAGATTGTGGACTACTCTTTTTAGAAAAGCAGATCTAAGAAGTTATATAGCAGGCCCTCCTGTGTATGTCAGGGTCCTTGTTGTTATAGACCCTTAGTTTCCTTATCTCTGAAATCTGAAATACTATAATGATGCCCCACTATCTATCTCATGAGGAAGGGGCAGCATTGGAGTTGAGCCCTAGGAACTCATGAAGAATGATTCTGTAGGGCAGAGATAATGAGGTAATGCCTTCCACAAATAAGGGTCAGTTTGTTCAAGTGCCTAGAGTTTTACCATCAAAGTTATAAACTGCTGATTAGAAGGGTGAGTGTGCCTGACACAGCAATAGGGAAATTTGAAGGGTCAAGGGTGAAAATTTCAAGAAAAGAGTATTTTTTCCATTTTGCACACACAAAGTCCATGGCAGACATCACTGTGTAGTGGAGGCAGTATTGGCTTTGGATTCTAAAGAGTAGGGTTCCAATTTTGACTTTGCAACTTGTTTTGTGACCTTGGTAAAGTTGCTCCCCTCTCTTGTGTGAAATGCTTGTCTTTCACTCAATTATGTCTAAGCTACTTTCCAACAGGAAATTTCTGTGACTTGTGCACTCACTACATTCCAATTTGTATAGTAATTAATTATCCATTTATTCTTATTTCTTGTTGCTAGACAGTAAATTCCTTCAGGGTAGGAATATTATCTCCTCTAGTGAGAGTGTCCTGACAATAAATATTTCATGTATGAATGACATTTAGGTAAAGGAAAGGATAGAAAAATGTAACAATTGTCTAAAGTCCACATTCTGCCACATACCCAGAGGACTAAATGTTACTCCTGTCATCCCTGACAGAATCTGTGCATCAGAGGCATGAAATTATGATAAATAAAAACAAGACTTCTATACTATTTGGTAGAATTATGCCCCCAGTCATTATTGGACAAAAGTGGGGCTGGATGAGTGATTAGCCTGGGACGTAAATGAAGCATTTAGATGATCTGTTCTGCTCCATATTTTGTTTTTGAAGCCCAAACTCTAAGGTGGGAAGGAGGGTTTAAATGGCTCCTAAATCTAAGAGCTTTACATTATGCATGGTCATGATCTGAAGCCTATTTGATTTCATAGCACTTGGCAAACTGGCTGACAAGGGATGGCTTTAGAGCTCATAAAAATTTGTGACTTCTGGGAACAATATAAGCCAGGGCACAAGGAGAGGGATTGAAAAGTGGAAGAGTAGACTAGGACTGCCTTTCAAAACCATGGACAGCTCCCCTTGGGGTTGCCCAGGCTTGACTGGAATTGAATGCACTATTCTTTCTTCCTTAAACTTGAAAGATGTGATCATCTTCAGATAAACAACTTTAGTCAGATGTTCAAATGAATAGAAATGGGGAAACGCTGAGCTTTCTTATATAGAGATCTCTGATATTTTCCTCAATCCACAGCTCCTACCAGCCCAATAATGAAGTGCCTATCCCTACTGGTCAAGTAATGAGAGACACTAAGTGATTAAACCATCAAAAACTATAAGTAAACAAATGAAAAGAGGTTAGCCTGGGGGACTTATTAATATGTAAAGATGTGAAAAAGTTGCAAGACTGACATTCAGGAGAACAATGTTACATTAAATTTCCAGTTGGATAAATAGGAAGAGGCCAGTACTCAGAGGGAGCTATAGATAGGCTCAAGCTTTAAAGCTGCTGAGGACCTCAAAGGTCATCTGGTCTATACTGCTTTTTTTTTTAACAAGTGAGGATACTAATAGTCAAGAAAGTTATATGACTTTCCCAAGGTCATATCAACAGAAGTGACAGGTGCAATACTAAAATCCTTGTCATAGCATCATAGATCTAGAATTGCAAGAGATTATGGAAGTGTTTGGCATGACTACACAAGTGCAACCTATATGGAATTGCTTGCCCTCTCAATGAGTGTGGATGGGGAGGGAGGGAGGGAGAGAACTTGGAACTCAAAGTTTTAGAGGAATGAATGTTGAAAATTGTCTTTACATACAACTGGGAAATACAACACACAGGCAACGGGGTATAAAAATCTAGCTTACCCTACAGGAAAATAGGATAAGGGGATAAGAGAAGTGGTAGGTAATAGAATGTTGGGCAGATTGGGGGTAGGGGTAATCAGAATGGGGTGGGGAGGAGGAGAGAGCTGGGGAGAAATTTTGGAACTCAAAAAGTGAAAGTTGAAAACTAAAATAAATAAATAAATTGAAATGTAAAATTGAAAGTGGTCATCTGGATCAACCCACTCAGGCTAATAATTTGGCCAACATCACACAAATAGTAAGTTTCAGGGATAGGATTAGAACTCAGGGCCTTTGATTCCAGAGAGTATTTTGTATTTCTGGTTTTTTCCCACTATATCATAATGGAAAGACCTGAGTTCAAACTCAACTGTGACAAGGCACATCAAAGAAGGTCGCCCTTGCACACTGTGATGGTGGATAAGTGACTCAATGACTCTCGGATTTATGATCTATAAATGGGTATGTTGTTCTACTTATCTGAAGTTGCTGGGAGATAGAAAACTATTTTGTAATATTTAAAGTATTTTTGAAATCTGTGTTGCTAGACTTTCCTAGGGCAGTTAGGTGGCACAGAGTATAGAGTACCAGGCCTGAAGTCAGGAAGACTCATCTTCCCAAGTTCAAATCTAGCCTCAGACACTTACTAGCTGTGTGACCCTAGGTAACTTTATCTGTAAAATGATCTGGAGAAGGAAATGGAAAATCGCTTTAGTATCTTTGCCTAGAAAACCCCAAATGGGGTCATGAAAAATTAGACATGACATAGCAACAGACTTTCCTTTACCACACTTAGAATTGACCAGAGGCAAAAATAGGTTTTCATTGTTCTCTCATTCTCTCAAACTAGCCCTTCTCCCCTAGATGTTCAATTACCCTCCTGGAGCTCCATGCCTTGTGCTGCCAGACTCAACCTAGATTGACTAGACTGCAAACTCTTACAGAGTAGGGACCGTTTTACTTTTGATTTTGGATCATTTGTACCTAGCACAATGTCTGGTTGATGGATTAACTGATCATTGTTTTTCCAAGTTGCTATTACTTGGAAAAAATGTGAACTGATGTAGAGGCCAGAGAGCCAGTGTCAGGATCAAGAGGACCTGGCTTCAAGTTCTACCTCAGACATATACTATGTGGCTATGTGTCTCTGGGAAAAGAATGAGCCACTCTAAAATTCTCTAAAATCCTAAATTACTTATTCATGTTTTAGATGGATTTTCTTCACCTGGACTTCTTATGCCAATGGCATAACCGCCCCAACCTCTGCATTAAAACTAAGCTCAATCAACATCCATTAAGAGTATCCAACTGTTTGTGTCCTCATTTGGTGTCTTTTGGCAAAGATATTGGAGTGGTTTGCCATTTTCTTCTCCAGATCATTTTACAGATGAGGAAACTGGTAAACAGGGTTAAATAACTTGTCTAATGTCACATTACTATCATCTGAGGTCAAATTTGAACTCAGACATTCCTGACTCTAAGCCAGCAGCTCTATCCACCATGCCACCTAGCTGCCCCTTAGTCATCATCTATTAAGTATCCCCTAAGAGTTAACCTTTGGAGATACAAAGATCAAAAAAAGTCCCTGTCCTCAGTAAATTTACATTCTACATGGAATACAAAGGAAGTTGAAAATACCTAAATCCTTACCCTAATGAGGGAATTTGTGTAATAACAAAATGTTTGAATTGTTATGGACCTTAGAAATCAAGATATCCAGCCTCCTCTTTTGTAAAAATAAGGAAACAGTCCCTGGATCATGATGAGCCTAAGGTCTCACATAATAGGGCTAGGATAAGAACTGCCCCCAAGTCTCAAACTCTTTCCCCCACTGTATGCATTGACCTTTCATAGATTATAAAGTATTAGAGCTGGAAAGGACTTTAAAGGTCATGTAAATAAGTTCATGGTTCGATAGATAAAGAAATGGAGGCTGCCACAAACTGCTAAGGTCACATAGCTAGCAACCAAAGGGCTCCCCCTGGTTTTCTGAGCCTACATCTAGGACTCTATCCCACTTTACTTTAAAAGAGGACTCGATAGGGCCAAGCAGCTTGATACCTGACTGCCTGAAATTTAGTCTGTGTTCTGTTACTTGGGATGACCTTGGGCCACTCCCACTGCCTGTCAGGGATTTAATATCTTCATCTGTGAAATAAGAAATTTGAAAACACAAATCTGTAAGGTCCTAGCATCCAGAAGATATTGTAATTCCAAAAGTGGTAACAATTAAACTATTAGCAGTTACCTATGAATTCCCTCTGGAATGGAGGAGGGACTGTTTTTTGTCTTTGTATGCCCCCCTCCCCAAGACTAATACTCTATCTTCAATGCCCATCTTCAATTTCATCTTCAGTCTTCAATTTATAAGTGCTTAATAAATATTTGTTGAATTTTTTTATTATATTGAGGGGGAATCTTGAATTTGGAGAATTTCTCAGCCCTTTTGCAGGTCTCTCTGGAAGAAATATTTGGGAGCCATGGGGAACCTGAATATACTGACCCTGGTCTCAGTGACACTGTACCTATTTGGGCTTTCTTAACTTGAGAGTCAGATTTGGGCTGGCTCTTTCTTTCCTCCCCTGGTCAGAAGAGCACTTGTCAATCCCAAACTGAGGAAGGAAGACATCCTTTGACATCCCTCCATGTCAAGCTGGAGGTATTTCCACTAGAGATCTAAGGAACACAGTTCTTCACTTTCAAAGGTTACAGACTCCTTTCCTTTTCCCTCCAGTAACATTACCTCATCCTCTGTCTCGCCAAGGACCCAAGACCTGTCTCCTGGAGAGCAGCCCTTGCTGCAGGATTATGCTTTGTCATGAACAGGCATTAGCTCCTACCCATTTTTTCACTGGGCTCCAGGCTCTGAGACAGAACAGAGGAAGAGGACAGACTGCAGTTAACTCATTCTAGACGGGAGATGGTCCACTAGAGAAAGAATTTTAAAGATCATCCCAACTCCCTTAATTTCCTGAGTAGGAGAAAATTATAATAGAGGACATGAGTGGTTTCTCTATTCAATACAGAAAACCAACACACATCAAGACATTTTGCCAAAAGTAATGTGAGAGGGGGTGAATCAGAGGTATAATTTGGAACAAGGAAGCTGAAAATATTTTCTAGGTTAGGAGATAAGACAGAAAACTAACATGCCATCTATGACAAGAAGAGGAACACCAGTGTGAGGAAGATTAGAGAGTGGACATAAGGAACAAGAGAGAAAATCCTGCTGATGGAATGGAGAAATATTTACAAATTTGATTAAGGGAGACAGTATGATGTTTTGTAAAGAGCCATTGACTCCATTTCCTCATCTGCAAAATGGAATTTGGAAATGGCTAATGTGCCTTCTAGTTCAACTGCTGTGAGTCTCTCAAATCATTTTTCCCATATTAAAATATGGAGGGGGTGGAAATTAGGAGAGACACAAGGCCCCTCCTAGCTGTAGATTCTCATTCCCAAGAAAGAGAAACTGTTCCCAAGGAGACTATACAATGATCAATTAAAAATGGAGCTAGTTGTTGTTACAAGGTACAGGGAGGAAAAAGTCAGGTGTCCTTGTCAGGGAATCAGGGAGGGAAGGGACAGAATTTTCTATTAGCAGGAAGTCTGACTGACAAAATAGTTGTCCTCCCTAGGATTCCACAAGCAAAACAGGAGAAGGAAATAAATGACCATGACTGTTTTCACTTGGCCAAATCTGCAATGCTGAGCATTTCTCACAGGGATTAGCTCTAAATGATTAACAACAGGCTCTCTGGAATATAAAAAATATAATCACTTTTAAATTAACCTTCATTATTGATGTATTCTACAACATTTCATGAAGTCTAAGCAATCAACAAAATTAAAAGTCAAGTCTTGATTTGTAGCATTTGCTAACTTCAGAGGTGTAAATGCTAACACTAAAAATTTATCAACAGGTACTAGCGGATCAGTTGGAGATAACTCCACAACACTCCTGACTCAGTTTTCCATCTACCAGAAAAGATGACCCAGGAGAAAAGAGTCTGGCTGACAAAGGGTGTTAAGGAAGTAGGAAACTAAGCAAAAAGAAAATGCAGCAATGTAATGTCAGCATCACTTTGCCTTTTGTTACAGCGCCTCCTGTCAGCAAGATAAGGAAGAATTACAAAGTGGAGAAATGTGGGAGAGTCTTATCTGGTCGTAGAGCCAAAGCCAGATTTCAGCCAGAGCCAAGAAGATTGGATGGGGAGTCCCTGGAGTTGTCTTTTGGCTATTGCATGAGGAGGGAGCACTTGCAAAGAAAAACTTAGGGAAAAGATTGAGTCTGGCTGTCCCTGCACCAGAACCAGTTAAACTCCCATCTCCTCATACTCTAGAAGGGAGTGGCCCCACCTTGCCTCTATTACTGCTGTTGAGACTGCAGTCTGTCCTGCTGGCAAAAGTTCAACACTGCAGCAACTCTGAAAGGAAGGGAGGAAAGGCTGGAAAGGTGGGAGGGAGAGAGGTAGGGGAGGAGGAGTGAGTGGGAAGGAAGGGGAAAGTGAGAGGGGGAATTTGGGGAGAGGAAAGGAGAAAGAAGGGGTGATGCGAAAGGAGGCAAGGAGAGAGGAAGGAACTAAGAGGAGGAAAAGGAGGAAGAAAGAAAAGGGAAATTTTGTTGGGGCACATCAGAGTTTCTTAACTTGGAGTCTAGAGGTCTGTGTGCAGATAGATCTCAGGGGATGTTGAAGCATGGATGGGAGGATGACATCTTCATTTTTAATTAATCCATAACTGAAATTCAGCATTTCCTTCTGTTGTGAATTCTAACACATATTTTGCTGAGGGGTCCATAGGCTTTCCCAGATGGCCAAAGAGAAGTAGGACACAAAATGGGGAAGCACTCCTAGACTAGAAGGTCTCGGAGCCGCCTTCAAAGTCTGAAATTTTATGAGAAAGGGTGAAGTGAGAGAAGGAGAAGAAGAAAGGGGATTTACTGGGGAAGCTAAGAGAGAAGTGGGAACAGGGAGAAAGCAAGGAGTGAAAGGAAGAGGATAGGGGAGGGAGAAGGAAAATGTACAGACCAGAAGCAGGGAAAGGGGAGGAGGGAGGGAGAGGAATCTTGTATGAAGGCATTTGAGCAAGTTGGCTACCTCACGGTTCCTGAGGCTCTCAAACCCCTGAAATCCAGACCGGGACAGCGAGGAACCCCTTGCTCAGCAACAGGCTGAGCCTGAGATTGGTGAAGGGTGGATGGAGGAGCAAATCGTAAAGTTATTATCCGATGGGGTGGCACAGTGGGGAGCTGGTTGAACCAGGCAGGAGCCCCTTATTGCAAGCAACCCTCCAGGGATGCCCCTGCAACCTCCCCGAGACCTCCCTGGGGACCAGCTAAGCTGGGGAGTTGGAGAAAGGGGTTGACCCTGTGTAGGAAGAGACTTGAGGGGTGCAAGGGCCGAAGACTGGATTGGATTTAATGGGAAGTTAGGAGAAAGGAGGGCAGGGCAGGATTGGGCTGGGCCGGGCTGGACTGAGCTCGGCTGCAGAGGAAGGTCTCCTCCCCCGCCCCTCCAGAACTGCAGCAGGCCTGTGCTGAGTCATTCATTCCTGTGGCATAAGCATCCGCCGCCGCCGCAGAAGCTCCCCATCTGACACCTGCTCTCTCTGAACAACGCCCCCAGAGCTCGATCCTAGTCTCCCTCTGCCTCGCGCTTCTCTTCTCTATTTTCTCTTTCTTCCCATGTTGACCTCTTCTTCTTTCTTCTTTCACCTCCACCTTCTTATTGTCCACTATTATCCACCCCTTCTTTTATTTCTCCTCCTTTTGGCCCCCAGCTTTCCTTGTCATTATAGACACACCCCATCCTCGCAAGGGCTCACTCTCCCGAGGACCCAACGGATTCCCCAGCCTTCCAGGGAGCATCAGTAGGGCTGGATGGACAAAGGAGCAGCTGCAGAGCGATGACTCAGCAGAGGTGATGAAAATCCAGCCCACAGGCGGGGTGGGGAGGGAAGGGCCCCACAAAAGGGATTTTGGCTTTGTTTCTGCAAGAATCCTCAGTCACCAACCTTTGTTTGCTGGGTTTCCCCAAAGCAGACAAGCCTGCCATCTATCTTTTCAACCTCTCCCCTCAGAAGTGAAAGATGACCTCTGAATGGCCATGCAAGCTGTTGGGTAAAGTTTCTCCTTGGGTACTCAGGAACTCTCCAAGGTGGCTTCAGGGGCATGGACAGGGACTCTAGATTTAGGTGTCCAGGTAAGAACAAGATATTCAAAAATTCTGGGCTCTGCCCTCCTTTCTCCCCTTCAGTTGACTGCTTCCTAAGAAGGTAGAGATACTTTCTCAATTGCCTCAGTCTATCTCTTGGTTGGGAGCAGGGTACAACTTATAGTACAAACATAGATGTATCATCACCCTTTATTGTCAAGGGCGCCACCACCCCCTATGCACTCATGGGTGGCATTTGCAGTTAAAAAGGAAGGGTGGGGGCAACATCCTTTCAAGCAGATAATCCTAGGTCTAATTCTTGCCACAGCAGTAGCCACTCTGGCTCTGTTTTCGTAACTACCTTTCTAACTCAGGTAACCCCTATTCTCATAGCTTTAGAGGATTTAGAACTAGGGCTCATCGACTCCAATTAAGGGAAAAAGAAAACTAGAGGAAAAAATGGACTCAAAGTCAGATATGATGAGCACAGCCCACATTTGCACTCATGTTGTCTCCTCCAAATCCAGTGATCTTTCTTCAGTACTGTACTGTCTGCCCAAAATGATTTGCAGTTGACAGGATGCTTCTGGAAGAAAATGATCAAGGAGAGTTTTATGGGAGAATTTAGCCTTGGGCCAGTATTTCATAGGAACATGGATCTAAAAATGGAATAAAACTTAGAGATCAGGGAGTCCAACTACCTCTTTTTACCAAGGAAGAAAGAAAGTCCAGAGATATTGCTTGATAACACAGGAAATGAATGAGTCACAGAACTAGGATTCAGATTCAACATTCAGCACTTTTCTGACTGAACTAACCTGTCTCATAATGAAGGGGAGAGGGCAATGTCACTGAAAGGCTACTCCAGCCTTCCTGCTCAGAGGAACTACTGTCTGATACAGTCCAGCAATCTGCATTGTATGTCCCAGCAGCTGGTTTTCTCTCTTCTCTACTGCTGAACCTTTCTGCTCCTCCCTTCTTCTCTTTCTCTTTCAGAATTGCTTTAATTTATGTTTCTCTAATTATTAGTGATTTTGAGCATTATTCATGTGATTGATGATATAACTTTAATTTTTCCCTTTGAAAACTGCCACCTCATATCCATTTATATATTGCAAAATAGTGTTTCATCTTATAATTTTTAATCAGTTCCTTATATACCTCTGAAATCAAGTTTTTATCAGAGAAACTTATTGCTTTTTTATTTACCTATTTCTTGTTTAAGTAACTACATTAGATTTTTGGGGGCATAACCTTTAAATATTATAAAGTCAAAATTATCTAATTTGTTATCTGTGATTACAGTGATCCTCTGTTACTTGTTTAGTCATCAAGCTCTTCTGTTTATAGATTTTAAAAGTAATTTCTCCCTTTCTTTCCTTATTTGCTTATGACCTCATCTTTTCTTTCTAAATTACATGTCCATTTGGTGCTTATTTTGATATATGGTGTGAGGTGCTGTTCAGTCCCTTTATTCACAATTTCTCAAAGGCATGGAGCAGAGAGGGAAGAAGAAAGAACATGGAGACAAAGAAAGGCAAAGGACTCTAATAGATTCTGTGATGAGAATCTCCATTTAATAATGTTATAACTGAGACATATAGTTATTTATCTGCATTTTCACATTTGAGCCTCAGAATCACTCTGTGAAGGAGGCTTTAGAGGTATCATCATCATCATTTCACAGGTAGATTAACTGAGGCTCAGAGTTGGTCCATCAATAAACATTTAAGTGCCTACTGTGTAGGCACTTAATATGTGCCAGGCGTGGCACTAAGGGCTGGAGAGGCAAAAAAAGGCAAAAGACAATCCTTGCCCTCAATGAGATTACAATCTAATAGGGAGACAACAAGCAAAAAAACATGTACAAAGAAGCTGTACACAGGAAAAATGGGAAATAATTAAGTGAGGCAGCAAGTAAGAGAAAGAAAAGATTTGAAGCAGGCTTCCTGACTCCAGGTCCAGCAATTTTTAGCCAAAGAATTGCACCTTCTAGTTCCCATGGGCAGAAGATATCAACATAAACTAACATTTTTTATCACTGGCCTATGAAATTCTTGCCAGCTCTTGAATTGAGTGAGTGCTATGCTGCTTTCCATCCTAGGAATCAGTTTGCTATCTATGGTTTCTCATTTGTTTTTAAATGAATGTGAATTTCCCCATAAAGTTTTGCAAGCTTCATACCTTTCATGAATGCTTAAAAGATGCCCTTTGTAACCTATCGATACTGATGAATTAATCTGTTTGGCAAATTCTTGCTCTTTCCACTATGATACAGTGCTCCTCTAGGGGAGCAATGTGAGGTTAGGGTAGCAATGTGGATAGCAGTGTCAGATTATAGGCAGCTTTGAATGCAAGCCTAAGAAATTGGGATTCTATTCTGTGGCTAACAAAGAATCAAAATGACTGTTTCCTCCTCCATGCTACCCCTCCCCATTTGTCGTCTTTGAAAATGAAGGACAAACACAACAACAAAAACACAAAAACAATTCCTCCCCATTTAGTTCCCTTATAATTTAAATTGTCAAGCCCTATAGGAAGGGAGGCAGATTGGAAACATGAAAAGAAGATAACCAGGGCATTTAGGTGGGGACATTCCTTTTTCATTTCTCAACACACTTTGCGGGTGGCTGGCTATTTTGCCTAAATAGGTAATCAGCCCAGCTCCTGCGGATGACAAAGACCTTGCACTCCAAAGTCAATGGAGATATCAATTATGGGAATTTCCTGGTGAGGGTACACAGCATTTGTCAAATACGCAGAGACAAAGGAAAGGATGTGATATATTTGATCTCTGATGGAACAACTTTTCAGAAAATTGAGTGTCTGTAGAACAGCAAGATTGTGGGAGAAGCTTTTGTTCAGGGCCAGCATAAATCCTAATTCTCAACCCCACCCCACCCGCCAAAATTCTCTGCTACAGAAGGAATGTAAAACTTCATTGTGAGCCCTTTATTTTATGGAGTAAAAAGTGAGACTTAAGGAAGTTCATTGATGTGTCCAGGATGACACAGTCAATTCAAAAAACAATACAAACCAATATTTTCTAAAATGGATAAACTGGAAGTAGGATTTGGAACAGGGAATGGAAGGAAGTTAGAAACATTCTCTGAGCAAGGAAATAAGACATAGAAGAGTAATTCAAAGAAGGCTTTATGGTGCTGAGAAGACTTCTATATGAAGAGAGAGAATGGGGAACCATTACTATTCTATCAATTTCATAGGAAAACAAGTTTAATCACTGAAGCCTCAACATGCTCCTCCTTATTTTTTTAATAGTGAAGCTGGGGAGGAGAATTTACAAAAGTATTTAAAGAGGACACTGAGTTGGATGAACATTATATTAATGGTGAAGATGTAATGGCCAAAATTAATGCTGCCCCAGTTTCATGGTGAATTTTATAAAAATTCATGTTGATACCCTAAATTCCAAGGGAGAAATCACATTAGAATGGGATCAGGTGATCTCTAAAGTCCTTTGTCTCTTAATTACTATGTTCTGCATCCTAAGGCCACTCCAAGCTCTCACATTATATGCTCTAAGTCTGTAGAGGTACTCAAACTTGTTTGGGCTACCTCCCCTTTTTCAAAACTAATTACTCAATGCCTCCATAAAAATCTATTTTCTTTCAACTTTTTTTTTAGAAATTTGCAAAATAAAAAAATACTGCCCCCTTAAATTGTTCCAGCACACTCTAGGAAGCAGTATCACCCACTTTGGGAACCCATGCAGGTCACTTCCAGCTCTACCATTCCATTTTCTAAGTACCTTTCCAGATCTAATTAGTTCTAAAGTCCCTCCTTGCTCAACCTTCTGTAGTCTACAATCATGGAATCACAGAGTTGCAATTGGAAGGACCATCATGCGACATCAAGGCCAATCTCATCATTTAAGAAATGAGGCAACTGAGGCAAGGACACCTTAAGTTACTTAGTAATGTGAATCATTACTAAGAATGATTCACAGGTCCTCAGTGGCAGAGTTTAGACTCAAACCCATGTCCTATAACCCCTACCCTAATGTTCTGAGTCCAGAACCAATGTTTTCCATAGTTCTGGTATTTTCTGTTCTAAGGTTCCAGCTATCTCCAGGATTCTGGGTTCACTTTTCCCATCAGAGCTGAGATCCAAACACAGATCCTCTTCCTCAAGAGCCAATGCATTCTCAATGGAAATACCTTGATTTTATGAAACAGAATCATATTCAAATTTTGTGCGGTTATTATCTAACTCAGTTTAGTAAATTATGACGGTCTGAATTTTAAAATAATGTTTCTTCTCATAGCTTTTTTTTTCTGGAAATGACTGCCTTGGGCGTGGCAGAGATGAGCAGGATGCTAGCTACTTAGAAATTCTCCTAACACTGCGGAAATGCATTTCATTAAATCAACAGTGGCAGTAGCCATCTGCAGTCCCAGAGGTGAATGCAGCGCTAAAATGTCCTATATAGTTTAGGAAATTAGTCTGCTCCGTGGAAGCAATCACTGGGATAAGGCGCTCCTGGGAACAAGGAGGCAGTATATTCTGAGGACAGAGGATAAAATCTCACCAGAGACTGGCCAGGGCAATAGACTTCATCCAGCCATTGAGAGCCCTTTGTACCCTTTTTATTCTCTTTGTAACAAAGAAGGAATGAAGATATTTTGGATCGTACACCAGAGCCAGAAGGGAACGGAAAATCTTTAGCTACCTCTCAAGCAATCCTTGCATTAAATGGGACAGGGGAGACTGCTGGAAACACAAAGGGAGGAGTTTCTGCACTTACTTTGCAATTAATCAAGCTTGAAAATTCTTTTCCTATCTTGATGACCTCAATCCAGGAAGCAGGATGTCATTTGTCTATGGTCTGGGAGTGCAGAATTACATATTAGTGCCATCAAGTGAGATATGGTTATATGCAATTAGATACTGATAAATACTGAGTTGGATTTTTTTTTACATTAGCCATTTTTAATTATAAAAAGCTAAAACAAAATAGTTTAGTAGCCTTTGATTTTGTTGGAAATATAGTTTAGAAAGAACTGCAGTAAACCAAATTAGGGGAGTGTTTTCAGTTTTATTCACATGAGAAATCAACTTATTGGTGCAATAATAATCTTCCAGAGTTCCAACTGCTCTATACATTACTAAACAAAGAACTGGGGAAAAATAGCTTCAACTGGCTCTAGAATAAACTTCATTTTGCCATCTCTGAGTTTCTCTAGATCATTTAGGGAAAATCAAAAATAATCATAAACTTCATATGTGGTATCCAAATGTCTAAGTGTGAAGTTCAGTCTTCTAATGACAAGTAGAATGTATAAGCATTTTTCAAATTTGAATAATTCTGTAGTATTTTAAATAAAGCATCTGTGAGGTCATCATCATAAAAACATCAGTTGCCATTATGATAGTAGTATGAGCATACAAGTCTGAAATTTTTTCTTCAGACTAATTGTAAGGTCATCTTTCACCCAGTCCAATTCTTTAACCTTAACTGTACTTCCTCTGCTTGCAATCAAGTGCCTGTTTAGGGCAACATTCTGTTAACATGTAGCCAGGAGATCGTCACTCATATCTGCACAGTAAACAGTCTTAGCAACCATTGCTGTGATGATGCTAGTCAGCCCCAAGCTCAAGAACAGTGGAACTTTTGAACAGGTCATATTGGAACAGACTGTCTCCTCACCACACCTCTTTGCCAATATTTTCCAGAGAGGTAGCCATGATGTGCTCTGTTTTAACTTATTATGCTGATATTTTCTTATTCTTCTTCATTGAAATTTTCTGCTCCTTTGGTTAGAATTTTAAGGTGTATGTTATTTCTTGATGACTTTTTTGGTTTTGTCTCAGAGAAAACCCCTAGTCTTCCTATCACTTCCTTTATCCATCATTATTACTACTATCATTATCCAATAGAGCTTAGAAGCTCATACAAAAGCGAGTTTATGTTTCTTTCTGGTTCAGCAAATCTTCACCATTGGTATTCTTCCCACAGCATTCCAGAATACTTCTGTTATCATGGACAATATTTCCTATTTGTATTTTTTTGTTTTTATCCTTAATTTGAGTATCTTCCCAAGAATCTTTGTTGCACAGAAGCTTGAATTGTGATACAAAAACAGGTTGGCCAAAGCATTCTAGGGCACCATGAGTTCTCTTATGTTTGGAGTGCTTAGACATATATCAGACAGCACAGTGTCACTTTTCAATGTAATTTCTTTCCCTGGATTGCTCCTCTCCTGGGTCCACTATCATTCAGTGTTGCTATGAATTTTTCAGGAGCATCTGCTGCCGGGGCAAGGCTGAGTCCAAATAGACCTGACAGTCCTCAAACCCACATTTCCTGGAAGCCTGAGCTGCTACCTCCTCCTCTCTGCCCTCCCCATTGTGTGCCATGGTCTATGTAAATATTATTATTGTAATTATTTTTGGTGGTTATTGTTATTATTTTCATTATCATCTCATTACAGATTCAAAAGAGAGGCATTCCTGGTTAATGGAATGGGCACAGATTTCAAAGCCCCTGTACCAGATCTGCTGCTTGTTCCCTGTACGATCTTGGGCAAGTCATTTAATCTCTTCAGCATCTTTGTTCAGTTGTGTCTGCCTCTTCATGACAATATTTGGATTTTTCTTGGCAAAGATACTGAAGAGGTTTTGCCATTTCTTTCTCTACCTCATTTTACAGATCAGGAAACTGAGGCAAACAGATTAAATGATTTTCCCAAGGTCATACATCTAGTAAGTGTTGAAGGCTGGATCTGAACTCAGCTCTCCATGACTCTAGGCACAGATCTCTATCTGCTGTGCCACCTAGGTGCCTTTAGCTTCTATATGCCTCTGTTTCTTCACCTCTTCAAATGACAAGGTTTTACAAGGTGACCTCTAAGTTTCCTTCTAGGTATCAATAGTCAGGAGGACCTGAGTTCAAATCTCACCTCAGACACTTGACACTCACTAGTTGTGTGCCCTCGGGCAAGTCACTTAACCTCAATTGCCTCATCCTGGGTCATCTCCAGTCATCCTGATGAATATCTGGTCACTGGATTCAGATGACTCTGGAGGAGAAGTGAGACAGGTGACCTGTACAGCCCTCCCTCACTCAACAAAACAAAGTCAAGTGCAAGTCATGGCATCATTTGTCTGATGGCATGGTCTTCTTCAGCAATGAAGGATAAACTTACATATTATCCTGTTATAATGCAATGGAGATTTTTAGGCTAGAGAAAAGAAGATTTGCACTGGGCTTGATGCCAAATGCTAGCTGTCTTCAAGTATTTCAAGGTCTGTCATATGGGAGAGGTATTGGATTTGTTTGGTTTCCCCTCAGAGTGTAGAAAATATGACCTATGATGGAAGTGGTAGAAATAAAAATCTAGGTTTGATGTCAGAGAAAACTTCCTACCAGTATGAACTATCCCAAAGGGGGATGAGTCAAGTTGGAAGATCATGCCCCCCTCAATGGGGGGAAGTAGGGGTCTTCAGGACAATCAAAGTTGGATGGCCACCTTTGAAGTAGATTGTAGAAGGGACTCATGTTCAGATATGGATCATCCCCCGAGATTCCGTCTACCTCTCAGATTCCACAATGATGAATTTTTTTCAGTTATAGCATATTACAAGGGCATACACAGCTTAACATAGTGCATAAAGAGGCATTAAAAGAAGAAGACCAGGGTTGGGGTTAAGTCTTGCCTCTCAAAGATACTAGCTGTGTTGCCCTGGGCAAATCACTTAAACTTTGAGTGCTCTCAGTAATTCTCTGTAAGTTTGCACAGGTGCCAAACTGTGTTGGTAAAGGAAAATCTTTCAGGATTTCCACAGATTAATGAAAACTCAGGTCCAATTAAGATAGGTCCCTAAGGCTATCACTATCCCCATTCCTATCCCTGGACAGGACACCCAGGAAATTAGGTATCCCAAAGTTATGACTGTTTAAAGACTTTATCCATATGCCCATGAACTCAGGTAAATTGTCCTGCCCATTCTTCTTCCCGAGCCTTCCTTCACAGACCTAAAAAATCATAGATTTAGAACTAGAAGGGGACCTCAAATTTCATTAAGTCCAATGTTTTCATTTTGTAGATTAAAAAATTGAGGTCCATAGGGATTGAATGATTTGCCCTGGGATCACATTCAGTAAGTGTCTGAGGTAGAATTTGAACCCATATCTTCCTGACTCCAAGTTCACTATTCCCTACTGCCTTTCTTTTATCATCTGATTTTATAGACCAAGAATCCCATTCTAGGGCCCCTGAAGGATGAGCAAAGCTATTTCACAAAATAATTGGAACTTGGATATTAATAACTAATAATGACTTAACTCATCCCTTCATCTCAGAGACCCTTTTTGAATTTTAATATTTGTCTTCCAGTGCCTTAAAGCAAAGAAATTAATAATATGGGGAGTTTCAGGCATGTGCCTTAGGTCAGCACAGGAGCTACTTGAGTCAGAGTTCTCTCTGTGTTGTTACTGATCAGTTGTTTCAGTCATGTTTGACTCTTCAGGATCCCACTTCTTCCTTTAGCTCCTTTTACAGATGAGGAAACTGAGGCAAGCAGAGTTAAGTGACCTGCCCATAGTCCCAAAGTTAGTAAAGTGTCTTCCTTTAGCTCCTTTTACAGATGAGGAAACTGAGGCAAGCAGAGTTAAGTGACCTGCCCATAGTCCCAAAGTAAGTAAGTAGTCAGGAAGATCACTCTTCCTTATTTCAAACTTAGTGCTCTATCCACTACACCACGTAGCTGCCTGACTCAGTTTCAAGGTAAAAGTCAATCTTGCCCATGACCCAATGGATACATCATTGAGGAGTAGGAAGAGCACCAGATCTGAAGTAAGGAAAGACAGGCTTAAACCTCATCTCTGCTTCTCTCTTGGGTATAAGTCTGGCCAAGTCACTGGCTCTCTTTAAATCTCAGTTTTATTAGTAGTAAAAAATCTCTCTCTCTCTCTCTCTCTCTCTCTCTCTCTCTCTCTCTCTCTCTCTCTCTCTCTCTCTCTGTACATATATATGTATAAATAGAGAGAGCCATTTTTATATGTATAGCCATTTTTATACGTGCATATATATGTGTGTGTATGTGTGTGTATATATATGTATATATATATATCTTCAACATGTGAGACTCAAACAGAAAAATACTTTGCAGATTGCAATGTACTACATATAATTGTGTGTATGTATTTACATATACATAATCTGTGTATTTGTGTGTATAAACACATGTATATGTGTTTATGAATGTGTATGGAGAGAGAGAGAGAGAGAGAGAGAGAGAGAGAGAGAGAGAGAGAGAGAGAGAGAGAGAGAGGAAGTTTTACTGGCCCTTCTTAAACCAATGAATTACAAACAACAACTGATTCTCTCCAAGACTCATGGATAATGGGAAGGATTTTGAGACATGATAAGAGTCCCTTCTCCTACCTCCAAGACAATAGTGCTCATTTCATACTTTTTGCCCTCCAATACCCCCCCAATCCCTCTGGTGCCTATCGGTCACAAACCTATCACAATTTGCATTTTTATCCTTCATCCGTTCACCTGTAGGAACCATGATGTCAATTGGGTCCCTATACCCTCTACTGATGTAGATTATAGACCCTTTGCATACTTTCATAAATTCCTATAGTTGAAAAAATTCATTAACTGATAGCCAATTACCTAATATTAAGTTTCTTTTACCTTAGTTTAATTAAGATAAGCCTTTGGGTGGCATAGCGCCCATGACTACAGACTTGATTGTCCTCTGTATGGTCACAATCAAATCATCATTATATTTCTCCCATCTTCAAAAAACTCTAACTTGATCCATCCATGCTAGCTTTCCTAGGCTCTGTATAGAAAGCTATACATCTGGTTTCTCCACTTCCCTTCTTTTCACTCTTTTCTTAACTCTCTGCAGTCTGGTTTCTGATGTCATAATTCAACCGAAACTATCTCCAAAGTTACCAGTGTTCTCTCAGTTGATAAATTCAAAAGCATTTTCTCAATCCTCATCCATCTTAAATTCTCTACAGTTCTGATACTGGATAAATACTCTCTTTTTGGTCCCCTTCTCTCTAGGATTTCCTCAAACTACTCTTGGTTCTTCTGGTGCCTCTCTGACTATTCCTTTACAACTTTCTTTGCTAGATTTCCATTCACATCATGCCTGCTAATAATGAATGGGAGTCTCCCAAGGCACTGACCTGGGCTCTGTATTTTTCTTGATGATCTCATTAGCTCCCAAGGATTCAAGTATCATCGCTGTGTGGATTCTCCTATTTGTTCAGCCCACACCCCTCTGCTGACCTTCAGTTTTATGTTTCTAGCTGTCTTCTGAATGTCTTGAACCAGGGCCACCATTGATGTCTTAACTCAACATCTCTAAAACTGAACTCATTATCCTTCCCCCAAAACCTTTCTCTCTTACTAACTTCCTTATTACTGTTGAGTAATATCTTCTTAGTTGGCCAGTCTCTCAATCTAGGTGTTATCCTCAATACCTCACTCCTTGTAGCCAATTTTCATATCAACCTTTGTATCTCTCATATAGATCACCTTTTGTTCTTCTGATACTTTCGCTGCCCTGGTACAGGCTCTCATCATCTCACATCTGGACTAATGCAGTAGCCAGTTTGGTCTCCATGCCCTACTCTAATCCTTCCTCCATCCACTGGTCAAACTGATCTTCTTAAAGCACAAGTCTCAGCAAACTCTAGGGGATCTCGTTTACCTCCAGGATCAAATATAAAATCTTCTATTTCACTTTTTACCTGAACCCTCCCTACCATTCCATTTTTTTACATCTTACTCTTTCTATCCCTACCCAAAATGTTCTTCAATCAGTGATACTGGTCTCTTTGTGTTCTTCCAACAAGATGCTTCATCTCCTAACTGGGGGCATTTTTACTTGATGTTCCCTTTCCCTGGAATTCTTTCCCTCCTCATAACCTCCAGGTACTTTGAAGTTTGTAAAGTATGTTATCAATATTATCTCATTTGGTTCAAACAACAACCCTGGGAGAGAGGAGCTATTATCTTCCCCATTTTAGATGAGGAAACTGAGGGTAAAAGAGTTTAAGTGATTTGTCCAGAATCACACAGTTAGTGAGTATCTGAAGCTGGATTTGAACTTGTCTTTCTGACTTCAAGTCCGGCCTACTCTCCATTAAACTACCTCACTATTCTTTCTTTCTCTTTCATTCTTTCTCTCTTTTCCTCTCTCTCTCCTTCCTTTCTTCCTTCCCCCCATTTCACAGATGAGTAAAATGAAGTTCAGGAAAGCTAAGTTTTGAGATCAGGGTCCCAAGGTTAGCAAGAATTACACCTGAAATGAGAATGAAAAAAATTTAGAACAAAGAAGACAAATGAAGACAAGGCAAGAAAGTGAGACATTTCCAAGTCTGGGGTGTGGTACAGACAGTTTTTCCTTGTGAAATTCTTCTCTTTGAATGGGCAGGGCATTTGAACCTCCACCCCTTGGAGTCTTGGGCCCCTAAAGGAGTTAGGCTTCTGCCATTCCAGATTCTTTGTTTTCCTCATTCTAAGAGTCTTGTACACATTTCATGTTCCTTTTGTGTACATTTTTCTGTAGCATCATCTATGACATAGTGAATAGAGAGCTGACTTTGGGAAAAGATCTGGGCTCCAGTGTTGCCTCTGACACATATTGTCTATTTGACCCTGGGCAAGTCTCTCAACCTCCTGGTTCCCTAGACAACTCTTTAAAGACTATAAGATGCAGAGAGGTTTCAGTCTGCATTGGTAGAGCTTCCTGCTATAGGAATCCCCTATATCAATGACATCATAGGTCCAGCCTCTGTTCCTAACCTTTGTTTTTCTCTGTATAATTATATGTGGATGTAGTTTCCTCCTTCAGAATGTGAATTTGAGAGCAAGGATGTTGTGTTATTGTCTTTGTATCTTCAGGGTACATAGTAGGCCCTTAACAAATGCTTGTTGATGGATGGATTGAATAGACATCAAGAGCCAGGTGGCATTTCAGGAAGATGGCAGGAGAAAGAACTACCTTGATTGATATGAAGAGGATGTTGAGGGAAAAACCAGGAGATATCAGTAATTTCTAACCCTTCATAGGACCTTTTCTGATTGGTTCTCTGTTTCTGTGGCTCTTCTCCCAGGGTCAGTGGTAAAATGTAAAGGCTGCTGCTCAAAGCAGAGAATTTTCTATGTAGCAATGGATTCTATCATTGCTCAGCCAGCATTTTCAAAGAGGACCAGTGATGCCCCGGCTGATGTCTTGTCTTGTGAGAGAATTGAATTGAAGCAAGGCAGAGTTGCACAAAGTCATCAGCCTCACTCTCTCTTCCAGTCATCAAAGTGTAGTAGCAAGATAAAAGTTAAGACTGATCATAGCCCTGGATATGGTTGACGACCTTGGCATCTTTAATGCCTGGCCATGCTCTAAGTTCTCCACAGCACCTGCTTCAGCCACCTTCTTGGCCACTGGAACAAATTGTTCTCATCCATCCATTCCACTGGGAGAAGTCTTCCTATACTTGGCGTAGACATCGCTCTAACTCATTGACAATTTTGAGGCTTGTCAGTTACCCTCATACTAGTTTAGGCTATCTGCCAAGATGGCTTGATAGGGTGTGGCTGCTGCATATATTATGAATTCTTGGATCTGCAGGTGAGAATTGGGTGAGAGGTGGGTACCAAAGATGGATGCACAGCCCTGAAAAGGATTCAGTAAGCTCTCACACCGAAGTTACTAGCCCTTCCTGAATACTTCATACACCCCTCCTGATTATATATCCAAATAAGATGCAATGCATGTTCTTTAGTGAGACCATATAGCTGCATCATAGACTCCCCATAGATTCCTCCTCCCCCACATGTTTTATTTAAAAGCCTACAGTGAGCCAGCAAACAGCCCATAAAATTCTGCCATTACTCCTCTGGGCAATGACTATGCAGTTATACCATCCATACGCAGACTCAGAGAGAGGGAGGAGGAAGGCATTACATAATTGTCTCTTTCTTCACTCAGAAACTTTATTTTTAAAGTACATCTTTATAAAAATCCAGACAAAAAATGCCAAAATGAAAAGTGCCATATTCCTGAGAACACAAATTAATGAATAAGCCCAAAGCCCCCATTCAAAGAGATCTTTCCATTAAAGAGATATACAGTGTATAGTTAATATCTCTAATATATAAAACTGAGCTAAATTCCAAGTGCTTACGGAGAAGGATGCTTTCCAAACTGCAGACTTCAGAATCCAGTCGTCACATTTGTCTTTCAAATTGATTGCCCAGAGAATTTTTTGAAGAGGCTATTTTTTTCAAGACAGAGAACAAAGTCCGTCATTGAAATTTTACATTTTTTTGTTGTAGGCTGAAAGACGAGTTATTATTTCATTGACCAAAGTACCTCTGAAATTTTGATTTTTAAATAAAATAAGGTAAGATTAGAGTTTTCTTCTTTCCTTTCTCCTGGACACAGGCGGAGTGTTGGAGGAAGGTTCTAAATTGAAGGTGACTGATCCCTCAGGCTGTGACTGCGTCCCTGACTCCCAGCGGAGGGCTGCATGCCTGCTTGCCATGGGCTTGCCTCCTGGAAACCCCCTCATTGCAGAGGAAAGTAAGCAGACTTTCCAAACTAAAGAGGCTGAATGTAAAAATCTCTAGGACAATGCTTAGTATCATTCTAGTTTGCCTTGAAATAGTCATGTCTTTATGTAGTGACTAAAGTCACTGTTGCTGAATGTGACGTACTAATGCTCCCTTGACAAACAAAATGCCTGTGACTTCCTTCCCAATAGACATTTTAAAAAATAACAAAAAGGAATAATAAGGGCGATGATACAGTAGATAGCATACTCACCTTACAGCCAGGAAGATCTGGGTCCCCCAAGTGACCTTTACTAGCTGGGTCATCTTGAGCAAGTCCCTTAACCTCTCCCAGCCTCAGTTTCCTGAGATAATATCTATAGTACCTACTTCACTAGGTGGTTTGGAGATTCAAATGATATAACGAAAGTAAAGCATTTTGTAGACTTTAAAAGACTATTTTTATAATGTGAATATTGCTCCATAACTTCCAGAAAACAAATATTGTTTTCAAGAAGCCTTTGAAAACTGTCTTTTGCTTCTAATTTGCACTTGGCAATGACTGGCACGTCCTCACCCCACTTCACACACATAGATAAGCATTGTGCTTCTTTTGGCTAATAATTTAGAGACCAAGTAGAAGGTGCAAAAGTCTCAACAGTGGGGTTAGCACCTCAGAAGGAGAGGAATTTGGAGGCAATGGGCGTCACAGTGAACCAGGAGATGTGTGACCCTAGAAAATCATTTAACTTCTGATTGCCTTAGTTGCTTCCTTCAACTGTAAAATGGGGATGAATAGCACCTGCCTTGAAGGCTGGTTGTGAATATCAAATGAGATAATCCATGTACAAAGCACTTAGCACTTTATTTCAGTTATTATTAATTACATTTTTAGTCAACTATATCGATAAAAACTTTTATATTTATTTGAGCCCAGGAGATTGCATTTTGCTATGAGTTGAGCAACTACTTATGGGACATCCATTTCTGGAGTTTTAGTCATCTCTGAGATATTTGTATCCTTGGACTCCTTTTGAGCGCCAAGGTTTAACAAGGAAACAAGTAAGTAATAATGAAAATTGGATGTTAACGCGTTTGTGCAGGTAACCCCCATGCCTCACAATGCACATCCCACTTCTTCCCCACCAAAACCTGGCTACAAATGTAAGATCCTTAAGAGGAGGAATTCTATTTCGATCTTTAGAACTCTAGCACCTAGGAGAGTACCTTGCACATAGTAGGCACTAAAAAAAAGTGTTCTGAATATATTGACTCTGATTCAATAAACTTTCTTTGAGCATAATAGCATGCACACACTATTTCACTGCATAATCCTCACAGATTTTATGCCATGTTTTTCAAAAAAAAAAGTAGGATGCCATCATTATGTGAAACTTTTTAGAAAATTGTGCTGGTATTACTTAAAAATCATTTATTATTAAATTGTCTTTGGTGCAAGATAAGGATGTGTGAAATACTCATAAATATACATTAAAATCGGGAAGAAGCAAATCTTACCATATCACATGACTTACTCATGGCAGCTCCATGAATAAATAAACTTGTATTAAGCATCATAATGTGCTAGATATTTTGTTTGGTGATGGGAACACAAAGTACAAAAAAAAAAATAGTTCTTGACCTCAAGGTCTTACAGTCTTTTGGATGAAAGCAACCCATATCCAAATAAGTCAATACAAAATATTGTGATTCCCAGGAGGTAATAGTAGTAACCAGAGGTGGGAACAAAGGATAGGTTTTCCTTCAAAGATGGCATTTGTAGGAACCCAAGAAGGTCATGTGGTAGAGGCGAAGAGGGAGTGCATTACAGGAATGGAGGACACCCATGCGGAGGCAGATTGCCAAATCAGATTAGTTAACTGGGACTTGGAGTGTGTGGAGAAGACTAATATGTAACAAACCTGGTTAGGTAGATTAGCACCCTACTGTGACTGGATTTCAATTCAAGGAGTTTGTAGTTTGTGCTTTCCTCAGTCTCCCTGGACTTTTAATGAGACACTGGAATAGGCATATTCAGTACAGATTTCTTTGGCTGGCATCTTCTTGAATTACAGTCTTTCTGGGACATTTATGCATGCATGGGTTAGTATACAGAGCCCTGCTTTATCATCCTTTCCATTAAGGGAATCTCATTGACTGGAATGATAATGGTACCAATTACACAATAGCATGCCTCCTCTTTTAGGGAATAAAATGGTTCATTAGGCAAAAAGGAGAATGACTGAAATTCTTGATTCAGAGATCTCCTGGAAATTTTCTGTGGGAGTCTGATTGGGACATCTGATAATGGGCGACAATCAGCACGTATTCTTTGACATGTAATACTATATGTCAAACAAGGGGTATGGGGTGCTCAGGAGGACAAGTACCTCTGATGGGAGGGCTGCTCATCCACTTTTGGTGTCCACTTTCACCCAACTGTCATGTGCAGTGGACAAACTCCAGCAAACCATCTCAGTAGATGGGCTAAACCAGACTGAGGATAACGGCTTAGTGAGTTAGGGGCTTCTCAACCCAGTCATGTGAAGATTTCCCATGGTAGAATGGGCAAATGAGAACACTTGATGAAGGCAACTAAATCATGTGCAGTGGAGATTTTAGAGCTTGGTGAAGCCTTAAAGATCCCAAGGTGATCCACTGCATCCAGAGCCATGACCAGTCTTCTTAACTTTTGTCTTGTCACTGGACTTTGATGACTCTGGAAGAGCGAGTGAGGCTGATGACTTAATTCATTCCCAAATCAAGACGTCAACATTGATATCATTGGTCCTCTGAAAATGAAGGACACACAATAGAAATGATGCATTAAACATTGTTCTAAGCATGCGAGGAACTACAAAAAAATCAATATGCAAATATCTATTAAATCTCTACTAGGTGCCCACCACTGTGCTAGGCACCAAGCATACAGAGAGCAGAATGAAGCAGCTCCTGCTTTCACAGGGATCCCAATAAATACACATGTAAATATATCAAATGAGGGGCTTGAACCCCATGATTTATAAGGTCTCTTTTATCTGATGAGTTCAAATCTTGCTTCAAATACTTAGCCATAGGACTCTAAAGTCAGTCATTTAGCTTCTGCTTGCCTCAGTTTTATCATCTACAAAATGGGGATAAAAATAACGCTTACCTTCCAGGGTTGTTATGAGGATAGAATGAGCTAATATTTGGAAAGTGCTTTGCAAGTACTAATTAAATGCTAGTCATTATTACTATGTGATAATATGTATTAGACACTGAGCTACTCTAATTCAGTAATAATGAGCTATGATTATTTTGAAAGTTGAATTTCTTTCCCTAAATCCATGCCTTTTAAACTGTCCTTCCATGTTCACCCTTCATTTTGTTCATATCTCTTTTGTTTTTTCAAATATTGTCAAATCCCTTAGAATGAAAACCCCATGGCTCAGGGACTGTGTTAGTGCCTTTCTTTGGATCTCTTTGATTCCAGCAGTGCCTGGAATATAGGAAGAGTCTAAAGGAAAAGTGTGGTAAATGCTTGTTGACTGAGTAATTGACCACTAGTTTGTGGCCAAAAGCAAACATGTAGCAGATGAACAAGTTCAGGGCTCAGTCTATGACCTTCAGCTGTTAAGTGTAGGGCTATAAAGCATGAGTTGTGATGGGTGGTAGGGCAGACCCTCCAAACCTGTGATGCATGGAAGAGGCATGTGGCTACTGGAAATCTGGGGTTACCCCAACTCCCAACTCGAAATGGGAAATTACTCTGAAGTTAGTAACCTGAGTCATAGATGGGGCTACATAACCAGCCCTTGGAAGTTTGACCAGGGTGGAAGACAATTATTGTCCATAGGTGTCTAATGGGACAGCAAATTCATTGTGTGCCACTAGAATTTAAAAGGATTAGAAATGCTTCTTTTTTCCGCTTAATATTTCATTTTTTTCCAATAACATGCAAAGATAGTTTTCAACATTCATTTTTATAAGATTTTGAGTTCCAATTTTTTTTCTTCCACCATCCCTCCCTTTGCTCCTCCCCAGATGGTAAGCATTCTGATATAGGCTATACATATACAATCATACTAAACATATGGAAATGGAAATGTTACAGAAGGTGAGGTTTTTATTGGGATTTGGAAGAAGCCAAGGGAGAAGTCTGGAGGCAGAAATGAGGAGCTAGAGCACTCCAGGCATGGGGCATAGCCAAAGAAAATGTCCTGTGTGAGAGATGGAATGGCTGGAAGTCAGGAAGCCAGTATCATTGGGGTTGAATAGTATGTGAGCAGGTCTAAGATATAAGAAGATTGGAAAGGTGGGGTGGAATGTCTAGCTTATGAAGCACTTCAAATGCCAAATAGAGCATTTTGTATTTGATCCTGGAGGGATCCACTAGGGAGCCACTAAGATTTATTGAGTATGGAAGTGACACAGTTGATTCTGTGTTTTAGGAAAATCAGTCCAGCAGTTGATTGGAGAATGGACTGGAATGGGGAGAGACTTATGGCTGCTGACCTCTAGCAGGCTATTGAGATAATCCAGGTGTGAGGTGATGAGGGGCTGCACCAGGGGTGGTGGCAGTGTCAAAGCAGGGAAGGGGGCTGATTAAAGAGGTATTGAAGGAGTGAAAAGGACAAGTCATAGAAACAGCCAGGATATGAAGGATGAGAGAAGATAGTGAGGAGACAAGGATGACTTGAAGAGAACAAGCCTGAGGAGCCTCTGCTGGAAGCCTCTGCAAAGCCCTGTGTGCTCTAAGGTCCCTGAGTTTCATGAAGAGGAGCACCCAGAGAGCTCTCATATTCCTCTTCTGTTGAATAACCCAATAACCCAGCCTTCACTGGAAGCTTCATTTATTCATGTGTTTCTTTTCTCCACTTTAATTTAGCAAATGCACTAGATGCCAAAGCTTATTATTGTTCTTGCTCTGTGATTTAGCTTCTATGCCTCCATTAATTATGTACTCCCATCCATCAACTTCACTGGGAATGAGGGATCCCTGGGCCTGTGGCTGCTGGCGGAATGGCTGCCATGTCTCTAAGAAAGGGAACATTTCTTTCTTGCAGATTTGTTGAGAAAATGGATTTTTGCATTGTGGCTGTATGACTGCTTGGGCATGTTGGATTCCCTGACTGTGATAAGCAAATTTGGTTTTATGGTGACCAGAACCTCACTTCTATGTTATTTCTCAATCATCTGTGTCCTGTGCTGTGCCTGTGCCCTCCTGGCTCTCCTTTGAGTCTTCGATTGCTTTCTTCCCCTCTGTCTTATCCCACTAGAATGCAGGTTCCTATCATCGTGCTTTCATTTGTATCTCCAGTTTTTAGTAAAATGACATGGCAAATGCTGAATGAATCTTTACTACATCACTTTGTTTACTTACCACTTATCTGTCAATTTGTCATGTCTATCAATCTATTTAATATCTCTATTTATCTATTATCTCTATATTTATCTATCAATCTGTCTATGTAAGTATGCTACCTGTATCTATATCTATAGCAATACATGTATGTATATTCACACATATATGTGTACTTGAAAAAATTCAAGTTGTAGGCAGAATCTAGACAAGATACCTTCTAAGCCCCTTCCAATTCCAGAATTCTATTATTAAATTAAATGGCATCTAGTTAAGTCAACTTTGTTTTTGATTAGTCAACAACTTCGACTCAATTATAAGTTACTTTAGGGCAGGTACTTTATTTTACTGTTTATCTCCAGGGCCTAATATAGTTCTTGACACATTGTAAGTTACGAATAATGGCTTATTGTTTGAATTAAATGAATATTAGATGTATTCATTAAGAAATAGCACAATTAGATAAAGAGCTGGCCTTGGAACCAGGACAGCCTGGGTTCAAGTCTCACTTTTGACACAGGCTGTGTGGCCTTGGGCAAATCTGCTACATGTTCTTGGCAGCTCCCTAAGGCTACAAGTTGCAGAAGTTAATTGGAATTAGCTTCCTCATCCAGGAATTTAGCAATTAAATCCCATGTCCAGTTCATATTATTAGAATTACTTATCATTTCCACTGCTGCTGCTACTTCTACTACTACTACTACTACTACCACTACTACTACTACTACTACTACTACTACTACTACTTCTCACTATTAGCACTAAATCATACATGGATGGAGGTCCATGGTGATGCAAGGAGTTTCCAGAAGACAAGTTCCCCGTGCTGTGTTGGTAGAAGGAGTTCCTAGGTTTACATATTATCCTATCCACAAAGTGATCTGCTATGTATTGTAGAGATCTTAGGTGAATAAGGGACAGTCTTTGCATCAGGAAGCCCCCTCTAATGCAGATGTCAACACATCCCTGCCCTCCCATTCTATTCAAGTCTCCTCCAGGTCCTCCTTTAAGTCTTCCAGAGAGGGCTGCACCCCCCCCCACCCCCCCCCCACACAACATATTGGAGGCTTCCTCAATTTCTCCGGCTCTTGATCTGTCATACTTCACCCTCCCCCCACCCCATTACAGGATGAATCAGTGTTAGAGAATGAAAGTGCTCTCAAAGTTCAGAGATGCCAGAGATCAGCATGGGCTTATGCTATCAAGAGGGTAGCAGAAGATATGGAGAATTAGGCAGACACTGAAAGAGAGAACTCAAAGAGCAGCAAAGGGTTGAGGGGTTAGAGGAGAGGAAGATTTGAAATAGAGTCTTCCCAATCTTTAGTGCATTTAAATTGTATTAGCTAACAATATCCTGGGGAAATGCCTGGTGATCTTTCATATTTTGTTTTCCTAGAAATCCCAGCATCTAACTCCCTGACTACCACAGTCAACTCTGGCAATTTGTCATTCAGAGATTCCATCATAGGCTGTGAACAAGATGCCTCCAACCATGTGATATGTATGTGCTTAAACAAAGGACCAACAGTGACTGAGAAAACCATTGGCTAGTGCTTTCTCCAATAGAGGGGGCCATTTTACCTGGCATTTAAAGATGGAAACTGGACCAAGCTTTTCTATATGAAAGTTATTAGCAATTACAGGTTCTCAGAATTGGAAAGCACTTCAGATGTGATCCTCCTCTCCAAAATTCCCTTAGAGAGGATTTTCAAATACTAAATATGTATATGTTTCTTCCTATAATGGATTACATGCTTCTAGAGGACAGGAATCATTTGATTTTGGTCTTTGAGTTGCCAGTACCTAGATATAGTATGGTGTCATTGATAGATCATAGGACTTGGGGTCAGGAGGACCTGAGCTCAAATGCCACCTCAGATACTTACAAGTATGTGTGGCCCTGGTCTAGTAATTTCACTTCCTTGGGGCTCAGTTTCCTTAGATATGAAATAAAGATATTGTGTTTGATGACTTCTAAGGACCTTTCTTGCACCAATGCAATGACCCTATAGTCCTACTTACCTAATAAATGCTCGATGGTTGATGTAATCTGGTTTAACCTGTGCCTGCTTAAATAACCCCACTATTCTATCCCCAATGAGTGATCTGTAGTGAAGGGGAACCAATTCTTTGCTGAGGCAGCCCAGTCCATACTGATCTCATTTGAATTGTTTAGCTTTTTCCTGATACTATGAAATTTGATTCTCTATAATTCCTGCCCATTTATTCTCTGATGACCTTTCTAGTTGTAAAAAAAAAAAAAATCCTATGATTTGATTCTCCGTAAAAAGAGCCCTGGACTAGTGCTCAGAAGATGGGAATACAAGTCTTGTCTCAGTACTAATGAACTGTGTGACTGATTTGGTCATTTCTCTTCTCTTAGGCCTTAACTTCTTCATCTGTAAAATAAATGGTTTGGACTAGAATCGTCTGCCTTACACACAGTAGGGATTTAATAAATATTCCTTGAGTTACATTAAGTCCTGTAGTGCTCTGACCTGGGTGTGGTTCAGCTAAGACAGAGCTTGCATCTTTTTTTGTTTCCACTAACAGATTCCTGGGAGAATCATTGGTGAGAGAGTGTGCTATGAATGCTCATGAGATGAGATAATAACCACCATTTCGATAGCATTTACAAATGTGGATACTGAGACTTGGAGGGGTTAAGTAGATTGCCCAAGACTGCACAATTAAAAAACATCAGAAATAGGATATGAACCCCAGTGTTTTCTGAGTCCAAATGCCTTTAAACCCTATTCACTCTGGATCTCATGGATTGGTCCCTACCCAAGCACAATTAATGGTTATTTTTTGCCCCCTCTTGGCTCAGAGTGAATGCAAATAGTAACTGTTTCTCTTTGGGTCAGCTATCCTGAGAGTCTTCCCCTCCCAGTTTGATTAAAAAAAAAAAAAGAGCCATGCCTTGACTCACTTCTTAAAAGGGCCTATTCACTGAATGGGTGTTGCCTCACTCAAAGTGGTAACTTGAAAAGACCTTGGTTTAAACGGGCCAGGGTCTCACATTGCATCCTAGTTGTCCCTGTTGATATCTGGCCGCTGAACCCACATGGTTCTGGAAGAGAAAGTGAGACTGGTGACCTTGAACAGCCATGCCTCACTCAAATCAAGGTCAATTGTAAGTCATGTCATCATCTCCCTAATGTCATGATCCTCTTGGAGAATGAAGGACAAACCACAATCTGCGATTCCAAATCTTGCACTGTCTTTATTATGCTATTGCTATCAAAGTGTATGGATTGGAGAGAACTGATGGACACTGAGGGCAACTTGAAGCCACTTTTTTGGTAAAGTGGTTAATGTGGAAATATGCTTCGCATGACTTCCTATACATAATGGATATCCCATTTCTTTCCTTCCCATTAGGCATAGGAAGGGCTGGTGAGAAGGAAAGGGTTTGGAATTGAAAATAAAAATAATTTTAAAATACATGAATTGAGGAACAAGCAGTTATTTTCATAATTCCTAAGTGTTAGGAGGCACAATGACATTCCAGAATCTGATTTCTGAGTAAGGAATTATGGAGATGTTGAGTAGCCCAGAAATTATACAGAACACTTGCAAATCCAAATGGCCCTATACTAATCATGCCCCTGGGCCTCATATGACTTGTACTCCCTAAGTGAAGTACCACTGGCTTTTGGGCGTTGTATACTGGGAGAGAATCCTGGCTCTGCAGTCAGAGGGCCTGGGTTCCATTGATGTTATGGCAGTTAATGCCTGTATGACCTTGGGGAGGTAAATTCATCTCCATAGAGTTCAGTTTCTTCATCTATGAAAAGTGGGAGTTTGAATTATATGACCTCTAATATCCCTTTTGGCCCTAGATTTATGATCTGATGCTGGAAAGACTCCAGCATTTTCAATGAACCTTTCAGGTCTAAAAAATGAGTTAGGATTTGACATCCTTATAATTTATAGGAACCCTGAAGTCTTTGCCTGCATTCACATTCCTCTACTTCCCCTTGGAGAAATGATAATGTCTTTGGTGCACCATGTGGGACTGATTATTGGGTCCCATTTGTAGGGTACTTCCTCCAACTGGGAACCCAACTACATTACATTGCAGCATTGTTTCAGATGATTTCCACAATAAATATATTATTCATGAATGTCTCCATCATGAGCGTATTATGGTACTAGGATAGTACTGATCACTCGAGGGAGCCCAGCCTAGCAGGTGGCCAGCTGCACTCTGGTACAAAGGAAATGAAAAAGTCTCTGAGTCAGTAACAAAAGAATCCAAAAGGCAAAATAGGGGAATCTTAGAATGATGGGCTGGAAGTGTCTCCACATGCATCTAGATGCACACTCAATCAGTCAACAAACACTCTTAAGGGGCCAAGCCCTAGGCTAAGCACTAGGGATACAAAAAAGGTAAAAGATAGTCCCCGATCCCAAAGAGCTCACAATCTAATGGGAGAGACATCAAAAACAACTGAGTTCTAACACCCTGTAAACAAGGTGAGACTTGTCAAGAACTGAGTTCAAATTTTGCCTCAAGCATTTATTAACTCTGTGATTTTGAGCCAAATCACTTAGCCTCTCTTACTCTGTTTCCTTGTCTGTAAAATGGGGGGGAGGAAAAGGAATAATAGTAGCATCCACCTCAGAGCGTTCTTATAGGCATCAAATGAAATGACATATGCAAATCGATTAGCCAACACCAAAGTGTTATATCAATTGCTGACTATTGTTAATATTAAATGACTTAATCAAGGTCAGATGGGCCATGAGCCTCAGAGGTTCTATTTAAAGTCAGGTTGGTGTTCTTTCCTGAGAGTAGTAGGGCTTCTGGTTGCCAGCTGTCATAGCTACTGACAGATGCTCTTGGCAGTAGCCTGATGGCTTTTACTGCCAGGGCACTTCAGGTCTCCCTGCTCAGACCCACTTGCACGGCTGGCCATTCACTCAGGCTTTAACATCTTGGCTTTGGCTTCCAACTGGATGCTATCACTGAGTGTATCAGCTGGCAGAGGGAGGACCTGGGAATCCAGAAGGGGTTCTACAATGCCTGGTGCTTCAGAAGCCAAGTCTATGGCCTTCTCTCCTTGGAAATGATTCCCTCAAAGGATTTGGCAAGGGCAAAACTCAGGATCTGCCTCTTTGAGGCCTCCCCTGAACCTCCATTCTCAGCTTTCATAATGTACCAGCCCTATTCCCTTTCACAGGGAGAGTTCTTACTAACTCTCTTATCTCCTAGACTCTAGACCTTATCTCTGTAGACCCACTGTTTACATATTCCTCCCTCTCCGATGAGATGACAAACATCGAGTATTATGTCAACTATAAAATACTGCTTAATTTCTCTTTCTTACTACTACTTCTCCTTCAGTTGTTTTAGTCATGTCCAACTCTCCATGACCCCATTCAGGGTCTTTTTGGCAAAGATACTGAAGTGGTTTGCCATATGCTTCTCCAGCTCATTTGACAGATAAAGAAAGTGAGGCAAACAGGGTTGAGAGACTTTCCCAGGGTCTGAGTGTCTTTCTAAGTGTCTGAGGCTAGATTTGAATTCAGGTCTTCCTGACTCCATGTCCACTGCTCTCTCCACTATATCACCTAGATGCTTACTAACTACTATTACTACTACCACCACCACAACCACCACCACCACCACCACCACTACTACTACTACTACTACTATTACTACTACTACTACTACTACTACTACTACTACTATTACTACTACTACTACTACTACTACTACTACTACTACTACTACTACTACTACTACTATACTTTCCTTGGATTTAATCCCTGCCTGCCAAAATCTGACCCTTCCTGACTTGACTGACTTCTCTGGAATCACTATCTGGTCTGCCTAACCTAGGATACCAATCTAATAAAATCTGCTTCTCTAGATTTCAAGTGCTAGCTTCCTTACCTGACCCACAGAATCTATTTTCTACATATCTACCATTTAGCTTCTAGATCTGGCCCTCTTGGCCAGACCTGTCTCATTTATGCCAACTCAGCACTATTTTCCTGAAAGATTATCTGGCAAAACTGATGGAGTACAGCACTTAGCAAATTAAATGAACAGAAGCATCCGTGCTCTGAAGGACAAAGATACTGCTTTTGGTCAGTAATCATTGTTTCAGCCATTTGTAAATCATTCCTTGGGAGAAGTCTAATTTGCATAATGCTTATCTATATAGGAAAGAGTACCACCATACAAAGAGACAGAAAATAGGGTTTCAAATCCAAGCTCACAATTGTGGGTGGGTCATGTTATACATCAGCATCTCAGTTTCCTCATCTGTAAAGTGAGGAAATCATGCAATACCTGCCTGCCTCCCAAGCTTATGTATTCACATCACATCATGGATGCTAACTATTGGAAAGTTATTTGAGAGTTTGGGGACCCAGACTGGTTGGTATTCATGAAGGCTCCATAGAATTTTTTTCTTTTCTCCAACAGGTTATAAGCACCTTTCTGGCAAAGGTTGTTTTTTTCTTTTTTAAATTTATGCATCTCTTCTCAGAATGTGGGTTTGTGCCTAGCATATAACAGTAACTTAATCAATATTTCTGAATTGGATGGATGGCTAGATGGATGGATGGATGAGTGAGTAAATAAATAACTATAACAATTAATGAGTAAAAAAGAAATAGTGAAGCCTCCTCCCTTCTAGAACAGCAGGATTGTCTTCCTGGGAATATGAGCATCCCATTCTCCAGCAAGCTCCCTGAGGGTCATCTGCTTCCATTTGCTACACTCCCTCTTAACCAACTAACCTGTTAAATGTCTTCTCCTCATTCAAGGCTCCTCCATGAAACCTTTCCTCATTCCTTCATCAGCAAGTGACCAGCTGTCCAAAAATTTTCTTAGAATATTTTTCCTGGAACTCATAGTTAGTCTCAGCATAATTAGTGTGGTGGATAAAGTACCAGACTTGGATTCAAGAAGGCCTGAATTCAAATCCTGCCTCACTCACTTACTACCTCTGTGACCCTTGTGACATCGTCTCTCCCAGCCTTCATTTCCTCATCTGTAAAATGAGTGAGTTAGACGTGATGACTTCTAAGATCCCTTCCAGCTCTGAGTCTGTGAACTTACTATGTAATACACTTATTTGTGCTCCAATTCAACATGCATTTAGTAATTGCTCACTATGTGCCAGGTACTTAATACATGTTGAATTAGAGTACAAATAGTGCGATGCATACTTCTTTGCATACACACATACTCTGTGCCAGGAGAGGGCAACCAGGTGTCTCAGTGAATAGAACACCATAGGTCTGGAGTCAAGAAGACTCTATCAACCTGAGTTCAAATCTGGCCTCATACACTTACTGTGTGGCCCTGGGCAAGTCACTGAATCATGTTTGCTTAAGTTTCATCATCTGTTAAATGAGCTGGAGAAAGAAATGGCAAACCATTCCTGTATCTTTGCCAAGAAAATTCCAAATGGGGTCAAAAAAAGTTGGACATGACTAAACACCATAAGAAACTGTGCCAGGTACTATGATAGATATTGGAGAAAACAAAATAAAAAAAAAATGAAACCATTTCTGCTCTCAGAGTTTATATTCATTTGGTTAAACTATGATATTGCCCTTTTTATTGACTGGACTTGGAATTTCGCTGTTGCGTGAAATTCCTAGATGTAGGACCTACTTTGACCAATTCAGATCAGCGCCTGCTCAACAATTTATAATCTTAGAGAGTTTCCTGAGGCACTGAGAGTTTGTGACTTGCCATGAGTCACACAGATTTTCCTTATAGAATATTTCCTCTTCTAGAATGTAAACAACTTCTGGAAAGTAATCTGGAATTATGCAAATAAAGTGACAAAAATGTCCCTGTCCTTTGGCACAAAGATACTACTTCATACACACTAAGAGAATCACTGACAAAAAGAAGGAATCCATATGAACCAAAATATTTATGGCAACACTCTTGAGAGCAAAGAACTGGAAACAAAGAGAATGACCTTCAATTGGAGAATGGCTAAAGAAATTGTGATACACGAGTGCAGCGGGATTTATTATTGCTGTTATATTGTTATATGTTATTATATATTATTATCGTTGTACTGTAAGAAACATTATGATGAATACAGAGAAACCGAGAAATTTATTTGAAGAGATATGAAAGAATGGCTAGGAAAATTATATATGTGTGGTACATACATATACACATACATACATATATACATTATACATATGTATATACACATATACGTGCATATATGTACATTATATATGTGTGTGTATATATACACACACGTATAATTTTCCTAACCCTTCTTCTTTCATATATATGTGTGTGTGTGTATGTACACTATATATATATATGTACACAGTGACTACAACAGTGTGAATCAAAAAATAAAATAAAATACACAAAACAATCAAAATATCAAGAACCACCTTGGCCCCAAAGAAATGGTATGAGAAGACATCTCATCCTGCTGGTCTGTGAAGGTTTGGTCCCATAGGTATGAAACATTGCAAAGAAGGTCAGGGATTTGTTTGTTTTTTATGTTTTCATCAGAATTGCAAGTTGTGGGATTTTTTTTCACTTCTCTCTAATTTTTTTTTTGGTCATATGGGATGGTTCTATGGAAGGGGTGTGTGAGTGTGTGTATGTGTATGGTCCTTGAAAATAGCTGCTATGTTGATTTTTAACTTTGAGTCCTCCTCTTTTATCACAATGCCTGACACATTTTTGTGTGGTCTGAACTTGTGATTTCATCTACCAATATTTTCTAGCAGCTGTTCTCCATTTTGCAATCTTATAAGCAGTGTGGATCTCTGTGACATTGTGACCTGCCCATGGTCACACAACCAATATGTTTCAGAGGCGGGATTGAAATCTAAGTCATCCTGAATCTGAGGAAGGCTCTTTATCCATTATACCACATTACTTCTCTGGCATAAGGTAAGTTACTAAAAATATTAAATTTGTATTCATTTTCAATATGAAGGACATGTCAGTCAAGTGAAGACAGACAACATTAGGCCCGAGGGAATTTTCATTCTTTGTAGTATATGTAGAACCCAGGACAGTACCTTAAAAATAGTGCTAAGGCCTTCTTCATGGCAAAGCAGTCATTTTTTAAGCACCTACTATGTGCCACACATTGTACTGGGAGTACAAAGTCCTTGTCCTTTTGCTGCTCACAATCTAATAAGGGGAAAACATGCAAACAACCATGTACAGACAAGATAAAATAAGCCAGATAAATTGCAGACAGATTTGCACTACCTTTGACACTTACTAATTGTGTGACCCTTTTCAAAATGCTTTATATCTTCAAGATTCACTTTCTTCATCCGGAAAATAGAAATAATAATAATAACATTTGTCTCACAGAGGTTTGTGTGAATATCAAATGAAATAATCTATGTGAAACACCTTGTAAACCTTAAACAACTATACAGATGTGAACTCATTACTGTGACGGTTCTATTTTCATTAGAGCAGCCCATATCAGTTAGGTGAAGCAAATCCCACCCTGGAGCTAACCATGGTCCTGATTTCTGGAATTCTTTTTTTCTCTTTCTACTCAAAGAATAATATAATTTAGCATCTAACTTGTCACATCTGGGAAAAAAGCCAAGGTTGAATTAAACTCATCTTATGGGGAAGATTTATGTTGCTGCTTTTCTTTTTCTAGCTACAAAATATTTGGCCCTTGTTCACCCCCTCCATCATTTTCATCCAGTTACTAAAGCCCTGTTCCCCCATAATTATTCATGAAAGTGACTCAATGTGTGCCTGAAACTAAAAGTTTTAAATGACAAGATTCCTGTTCTTTAGATCATGAGGGAGTGTGGGAGTGATGGATTTTTTGCTGTCCCAATCCAATATCTCTCATCCAAACACCGTGCTCTGCACACAGTAGGTATAAGTATTGATTGCAAATAACCATCAGCTTGTGTAATGGAGAAAGCAATGGACTTGAAGTCAGGAAAGACTCTGATTCATTCATTCAGTTCATCAACAAACATTTTTTAAACAGCTCTTATGCACCAGACATCATACTAGGTATTGGAGAGAGAAATGCAAATGCTTACTAGCTATGTGACATTGGGTCAGTCATTTAACATTCTTAACTTTCAGATTTCTCCTTGATTAAATGACTATATTACTGCCTGAAGTCTCTACCTCACCATATGAGGCTCAAATTAAATAAGGTAGGTAAAGGGTTTATTTATTTATTTTATTTTTTAATTTAGGATAATACAAATATTTCCATAGCATGGTATAATAACAAATATCATACATGGAACTGCAAACATTCTATGTACAACTTGCTATTTAATTTAAATATATAATAAAGTTATCATGTAAATTTCTTTTTTCCCTTTTTTATTGCCTCCTTCCCCCATCTTAGAGCTATCTACCAATTGGGCAAAGGATTTTATCATACTACAGTAATAATGATGAACATGAGAATAATGGTCCCCCTCCAAAACTCAATCCTCCAGCCATGCTGAACTATCAGCAGTTCCCCCTAACATAATATTTTATTTTCTACCTCTGCACCTTTGCAAAGGCTGTTCCCTATCCTTTAAATACACTCTCTCCTGATCTTTCACTCTATTCCTTAAGGTCAGCTAATGCTACTTCCTACAGGAAGCCTAGCCTGATTTTCCCCCAACTGCTAGTGCTCCCAGGGAAAAAGAAACTTGGTTTTTTGTATCTATACTATATATTTACCCTTCTGTGTACATATTTTGACCATTAAAAACATGAGCTCCCTGAAAGCAGTGAGGATTTTTGCTTATGTCCCCAGTATCTGGTATCTACTAAATTCTTAATAAATTTTGCACAAATATGTGATTGAATGAGCTGGAATAATCAGAAAGTTTTTCCATAAATGGGTTAGGGCCTGAACTGAGCCTTGAAGGATCAGTAGGATATGAGTATATGAGATGGGTAGAGAGGGTATTTAAGGTGAAAAGAAATGTTAAGTAAAGAACTACAGCTATCATTGATCTTGGTATGTGTATGGTAGAGGGAAGAACTGGGGATTCAAGCTGGGAAGAAGTAGGAAATAAGGCCACCCCAGTACAGTGAACTCAAATTATTGATGTCCTTGAATGACAGACAAAGAGTTTGACTTGAGATGTTAATAAATAAGGAGCTATTAGAAATGTCTGAACAGGATGTGTGACATAAAGAACTCTAAGACTTTACTTAAGTAAATCTCTCCTTGGTGTGAAGGAGGAATTGGAAATTGAGAAGACAGGCTAATAACCCTTACAGTTTGCTTGCCATGAGAAGTTGGGAATGGTGGCACTGGGAATAAAGAGGAGAGAAGAGATGAAAGAGACATTTAAAAGGAATTGTGGACAGACCTTAGACAGGCTGTATGTAGAGAATGCAAGCAAAGGTTAAGTCAAAATGATTTCAAGGTTTCCAGCCTAGGTAATCAAATGAATGATACTGAGACTTCTTTTGTCCTGGATAATCAATTGTTGCCTTGAGTCAACAATTTCTTAACTTTGCATTTGGGTTCAGCCAACATTTACAATTTCTAAAACCTAGAGTGAACACTAAAATTTCCTTTAGACCAGGGATTCTTAACCTGATCTTCCTGATCTCAGTTTCCTCATTGTAAATTGAAAGGGGTTGAATTTGATGACTCCAAAAGCCCCTTTTAGCTCTGTATTTGACTCTCCAAGTTCCAGGTTTCAGACCTCCAAAGAGAGGACACTCATCACTTCCTGGGGTATCCCATCCTATGTGTTGCTGTGCAACCATTTCAGTCATGTCCAACTCTGTGTCCCCATTTGGAATGTTCTTGGCAAAGATACTAGAGTGGTTTGCCATTTCCTTCTCTGGCTCCTTTGACAGACGAGGAAACTGAGACAGAGTTAAGTGATTTGCCCAGGATCCCACAGGAAGTGTCTGAGGCTAGATTAAAACTCAGGAAGATGAGTCTTCCTGATTCCAAACTTGGTGCTCTCTCCACTGCACCAATCCTACTTATGCATAGATCTCATTATTAGGAAGTTTCTCCCTGACATTGAAACCAATTTGTAGCCTTCAAGAATTGCCCATTGAGTTAATAGGTTTAGCGATTTGACCATTAGGAATCATAGCCAGTACGATAAAGACAGAACTTGACCTTATGTCTCCCTGAAAGCAAGCCTGGTTTTCTATCCTCTGTATCATGTAGACTTTTTGCTCACACAAGAGGTGGTTAAATGCTTGTCAAATTGAACAAAATTGACTCGGTATTTAAAGCCAAGTCTGAATTGTCATTCCAATGATGAGCTTTAAGAGAGTTACATTATTATATCAATCTCTGTAGGAGCACTAAGAGGTATTGACCTTCCATGATAAGACTTTCCAGCAACTGGGCCAGGTGAGCTCCACTAGAAATCTCCCCCAGCAGCCAGAAGCTTGCTTCAGCAATGCATGAGGCACTGAGGTCAGGAATGCGTCATATTGTGCACAGTTGTCTTGGAATCTTAACATCAATTATTAATATTCCTTTTTTCTGGAGAGAAAATCAATGACTCAGCAAGAGTCTTTGAAAAGCTGTGAGGAGAATAAAAAGGCTACACCAGCAATGAGGGTGAGAGAGAAGTATTCCTGACCACAGAAATAGCCAGTCCCCCCACCTAGCCTCCCTAATGAGGAAATGCTTTCCCCCTGTGCTAACAAAGCTACAGGGAAATTGAGCTCCCTTCCCCCTTTAAGAAACATGCTGGCCTGTGTCTCAGACTGAGGTTTGCTCCAGCTGTGAAAACACTCCCTCATCCTTCTCTGTTGGATTGGAGTCCTGGCTTTCCCACTCATACCCAGTGTCAGGATGGAAAGGGCTTTCCATCTCTTTGGACTTCAGTTTCCTCACCTGTCCAGAGAGGGTTTGAACTGGATGGTTGCTCTTCTGGTTCTAAAATTATGTAATTCCAAGGTCAAATGGAATATGTGCAAAGCACTTTGCAAATCTTAAAGTAATTTAAAAATATTAGCTATCATCATTATTGTATTATCATAATTTTTGTGATTATTATTTTTCCAACCAACATGGTGGAATGGGAAGTGTATTGGATTAGGAGTCACCGGACCTGCGATTGAATGCCAACATATCTACCAGCTACCTCTCTGACATTTGTCAAGTGACTTAGCCTTTCAGTGCCTTAGTTTCCTTACCTCTAAGATCCTGAGGTTGGACCAAATGGTCTCTGAAGGAGATCTCTATGATCCTATGAGTTCATGGGTCCAATACAACCCTAAGCCCTTGTCCCCATATGATCCCCATTTCATCACATAGCATTGGGAGTCCCTTGGATACTGAATGAATATGGATGATGCAGCCCAACCAAGCACTTGGCCAAGTACTAGACTTGGAATGAGAAAGACCTGGGTTCAAATCTTTGTTTAACCTAACAGACATGAGCAAGTTATTTCTCCTGGCAAGGATTCTACTCTCATGGAGTTCATGGTCCAGAGAAAGGGCAGGAAGATTTGAAATCAAGGGAGGTGGGCTCAAATCTTGTGGCGCCTTGAATTTGAACACATCACTTAATATTTCTATTCATCTATTTCTCAGTTTCTTCACCTATAAACTGGGGAAACTGGATCAGACAGCTTCTGAGGTCTCTTCCAGATCAGAATCTATAAGCATAGGATATTGACTGGAGACAGGAACCTCTCAAGTTGGGTCCATGCTCCAGGGGATCTGAATCCCCTGTTCATGTTCTGGCCCTGTATGAATAAAGATAGAGATTGCCAGACTTAGAAAAGCTCTGAGTTTTCTTTACCTGCTCTTCGACCAGAGGAGCAGTCAACTGGGTTTTAGAGGGTCCTCTTGTGGCTTTGTTTGGGGGACTTCATACCTTTCCTTGCTGTTCCTTTTTCATCTTTTTCTGGTGTCCTCACTAATGGGACCATTGAAGCCCACTGTGCTCACACTGGACAATCCAGTGCCACTTCCATGTTCTCTGTGACAGGACTTTTGCTAGCTGAAGGGCACCTTCAGGTCTTTCAAACAGACATAAATGATGCTCAGACAGGCAGATACACTGCACAATTGGCAAGCACCATGAATAAATGTGGGGAGAAGGGAGGAAGGGCACCTAGTCATGGTTTAAAATCCATGCTAGCTAGAGTAAGTCATGGAAAAATGAGGTTCCTTGGTGTCTATCCATTGCTTATTCTTTCCCAAAATCCTAGGGCAGAACAAAATTCACAACAGCTGAGAAAAGCCCACCCCAACCAGACTACATACATCCCTTCCTGAATTATATATGATCCAATTATATTGTAATATTCATGAGAATTCAGAGAATCGTAAAATCTGAGCCTCTCTCCGGCAAGGTCATTTATGCCTTAAGGGAAGTATTGTCTTGTGCCCTATCCTGCCCTTCCTTCCTTGGCTTCCTAATAATGTCTGACTTTTTGGAAATGACAAGCTAAATCAGTATACTCTAGGGTAGAAGAGTACAAGTAATAATAATTAAATAATAATACCAATAATAGAGATAATAATAGTGTTGTCGCTCAGACTGATTTCATAGCACTCCCCCTTCATCCACTCCAAGTAATCCATGCTATTAATTGCTGTGCCCGAACAACGTGCACCTGCAGCCTCCAAGTCTGCGTCTATGCAAGTGGTCCTGCGTATATAAAATGTACTTTGCCCTCATCTCCCGCTAAATCCCCAACTTCCTTCAAAACACGGCTCAGGCTCTACCTCCTACATGGGATTTCTTTGTGTATATTTCCATTACTGCCTCCACTGCAGAAAGCAAGCAGGAATGATTTGGGGGAACAGAAGACTTGTTTGCTAGCCCATAAATAGTCAACAAATGCTCACTGAATTCGGTTTGAATTAGACTCGTATCTTCAGAGCCTTTCAAGTTTACAAAGCATTTTCTTCTCAATAACCCTGTGCAGGAGAGAAAGTGTTATTATCCCCATTTTAGAGGTGAGAAAACTGAAGTTCAGAGAGAGGAGATCATTTAAAAGCCTCGTGGACTTGCTACAATGGGCGGGTCTGGGTATTGTTTCCTTTAGGTATTAGATTCCCATCCACCCGGCAGTGCCAGATTCCTCAAAGAGCAGCTGGCCTCATTCATAAGGAGCCAGTGCAGGGACACTGTCTGGACTCTACTTAGCCTGGGTCTTATGTGGGTGTCCACGATCCCCCCCTCATCTCACCCCCCAGCTTCCTGCACTGCTTGCTTCGTGTCTTTAGCTTGTTATCAAATCTCTTGCAAGTATTCCCTGCAGCTGCGGCAATTTTCAAAATCCAATCACTCTGCTAAAGGAAATGGATGTTGGCTCAATTATAACATCTGCTTAGGAGACATGATGGATGACACAGGCTGATAGCTGCTCCCATATGTCACCAGGGGCTTGTTCTTCACAAAGAGAAAGTCGTGAAAACCAAGGAGAATTTCCATGAGTTAACGTATTCATTGAGGGGCTTGGCTTAGAGGCTTTTATGTCAGAGGAAAGCTCAAACCAGAACAGGAATTCACTTTTGTTCATAAAATGTCAACTGACTGGATCCTTAGAACAGAGAATGTGAGAGCTGATAGGGACCTTAGAGCCTAGAATTTCATAACCGGAATGGGCACTGGAAAAGAGAATGTCAAAGTTGGGAGAGACCTTAGAACAGAGATTGTCAGAGCTGGGAGGAAATTTGAACAAAAAAATGTCAACACTGGAAGGAGCCAAATGTCAGAACTGACAATAGAATAGAATAGAAATGTTCAGAACTGGGGGAAGCCTTAATGCACAGAATATCAGAGAAGGGAGGTGCCTTAAAGCCGCTGGGATCCCAGGAGTCTGAACATTGACTAAGAAAATCACAACTTATAATTATTGTATTCTATTTCCATTGAATTTGTTATATACATTTCCCAAATATATTTTAATTGGCACTGGGGAGTGGCTGGCAGGTTTTATACCTCTTTTTAATCATCTCCAATTTATCTTGTAGACAGCCTATTGATGCAATTATTTGCATGTTGCCTCCTCCTTTAGACTATGAATTTCTTGAAACTAGGACAGTGTTTCATCTTTCTTTGTATGCCCTGTGCTTAGCATAGCAGCTAGCATATAGCAGGAATTTAATAAATGTTTACTAACTGACTGACTGAAAGGTAGGTGATGCCTTAAAACATAGAATGTTAGGGAAAACCTTGGAGGTCATCCAGTTCATCTCTTTCATTTTAGGAGGAGGAGCCTCAGACAGAGATCATAGGGCTAGAAACAAACTTGGAAATTATCTAGTCTAACCTCCTCGAGTTATTTTATTGACCCTTTTTATCAGTCAATAATCCCCTAATTCCATCAGCCAGCCCTTCCAATATTCCCTTGACATGAAGAGAAACAGTTAAGTAAAACCAATTAGCCAGACAACCAAGGCTAACCATGTATGCTGCATTCTGTACCAGTCGTCCCCCACCTCGCTGCTAAGAGGAGGAATGTGTATTCTGTCCAATTCTGTCCTATACTGTCCTATACCTATAAAATAAAAGAAATTTCCACAACAAACTTATGATGTCACTATACTGGGTCTGAGGTGAGGATGATAGATTCAGCAGAAATTGTTGGATTTGAAATTAATCAAAGGGTAGGTTCAAATTCTGTCCCCCTGATTCTGATCTGTGTTCCCTTTGATAAGGCACTCTGGGTCCCAGTTTCCCCATCTGAAAATGAGGGCATTGGAATAGAGGGTTCTCCAAGAACCCTTCCAGTCCACCCACATGTCAAATGTTGCTAGAGAGACATGAGCCCTTCCTGCCCCTCAGGAGAGAAGTGGTGAATTACAGATGAGCAATGTTGCTTATGTTGTCAAGCCTGGATATGGTTTTGGTTGGTTTTGATTAAATCAATTTTTCCTTTGTTAAAAAAAGAGCAGAATATTGGGGAGGGGGGAAAGCACAGAATTGTGATGTAGAAACCAAGAGCACCATTAAATTTGACATTAAGAAAACCAGCTGTTCAACTGGAATAACCAAGTTCCTCTTCCTTGTCCACTGACTCCCAATGCAGCACCCTTTCCACTGCCTTGCATGGTCTAATCTCTCCGCAGGCTCCTAAATCTGACATCCCATCAAGGACTCCTTCTCCAAATATCACCCTCCTGGATCCCAGGACTGACCCTAGAACGCAGCTTTTTCTTGACTCTAATGAGATTCACCTTTATCTAAAGGCAGAATCCCTAAGGTGAGGGGTTCACATCTGCCTCATCCATCTCTAAAGCAAACACCAGGCTGGTTTCTTGGGAAACCCAGGCTGACATGTCACCCTGACCGTTGGATTAAGTGTATTTGCATGCTAACTGGCTTCTATTAGATTATTTATTTACATTCAGGGGAGGCAGGGCCTTCAGAAAGCTCTGAGGAATTTACAGAACATTTACGAGAGGAGCATCTGTGATAAGAAAAAGACATTTGGAATTACCAAATTAGTCAGTAGGACCCCTTTTAAAACCTTATCCAGAACAAATCTGTAAGCCCTTCACACCCTTCATTTAAATGGGAGAAGTTGCTGCATCTTATAGTAAGTGATCCAAGCTCCTCCTCTACCCTCCTCCCCATTCCCCACCCAGGAGATTACCTCTTTGCCCTCCCAACCTCAGGCCCAGGCAGGTACATAATTCCAATATGTAGGCTTTTCCTTTAATATTTCTGACTATCCAAGCCCAAGTGAAGATAATTAAGTATCCAGGGTTAGGGGAAGGCTCTTCTCAGTCAATCAATATTTCTAGGCAGAGTTTCTGCTAATGGACTCTAGTGAAATAATCACTGCTCCCCCACCCATGTCATTCTGCTTTCTCTGCTCTTGAACATCTGAGCTGCAGGTGGTGTCGACACCACACCACCATCCAGACTGGCAAAGGTGCTACAGGCTTCCTAAGAGCTCACAGCATCTCTCTAGAACCTGAGAGTGTGCAGTCATTTCTTCTCTCCAACTCTGCAAGGGTGGGTGGTACCAGTGTTATCATCCCTATTTAATAGGTGAGGAAATTAAGTCTCAGAGAGGCGAAGTTACTGGGCCAGAGTCACAGGGTTAGAGAGGGAATGGCTTTTCCATAGGCACATAGTAATGAGTGGAATGTGGGTTTTCCTTCCACATTAATTGGTGCAGTGGATAGAGCACCCATTCAGGAGTCAGGAGGACCTGAGTTCAAATCTCACCTCAGACACTTGACACTCACCAGCTGTGTGACCTTGGACAAGTCACTTAACCCCATCTGCCTTATCCTGGGTCATCTCCAGTCATCATGAAGAATATCTTGTCACTAGATTCGGATGGCTCTGGAGGAAAAGTGAGGCTGGTGACCTACACAGCCCTCCCTCACTCAAAAAAAAAAAAGTCAAGTGCAAGTCATGTCATCATTTCTCTGATGTCATGGTCTTCTTCAGCAATGAAGGATGAATACACACACACAATTATTCCCATTAATCTAGATAAGGATTGAGACTGGGCATATGATTTCATTGATTTCATTTCATCCTTCTATTCATGCAGGTGAGCATCTGCTCGATAGTTTCCAGTGTTACCCAACCAGTATTTATCAAAGAGATGGACTTGAACTCAGGTCTTCCTGCCTCTATCCTTCTTATGCTATATAATTATCTCTCATTGAGTCTTAAGACTTGATAAAGTTTTCTCTGAGGTTGTTTCTTAAGCTCCCCCATCCAAGGAAGCCGAGTGGGTTTATTCAAATTATCTGGGGCTGCTTTTCTACCCCCTCCTATCGTGTGGGAAGCCAAGCACACCATGACATTACTGCAATCAGAGAAAATAAAGGGAGGAGGAAAGAAACTAAAATATCCCCACTACATAATGAAAAGAGTATTTGCACACATTAAATGTTTATAAAGTGCTTCACTCACAATACAACACAATCGTGTGAAACATATTTCCATATTCATCTTGTGAAAGAAAACATAAGCCAAAAACTATAAAACAACATGAAAAAGGAAGTAAAAATAGTATGCTCTGAGCTGCATTCAAACTCTATCTGTTCTTTCTCTGGAGGCAGATAGCATTTTTCATCATGATTTCTTTGGAATAGTCTTCAATCGTATTATTGAGAAGAGCTAAGTTTTTCACAGTTGATCATCACACAATATTGCTGTTACTTTGTACAATGTTTTCCTGGTTCTGCTCACTTCACTTTGCATCCATTCATGTCAGTTCTGTTGGAGTTTTTTTTCTAAACATCATCCTGCTCATCATTTCTTATAGCACAATAGTGTTCCATCACAAGCATATACCACAACTTGTTCAGTCATTCCTCAATAGATGAGCATCCCCTCAACTTCCAATTCTTTGACACCACAAAAAAGGCTTTTATAAATATTTTTGTACACAATAGGTCCTTTTATATTTTTAGTATCTTTTGTAGAGAGACCCAGTGGTACTATTGTGGCATCAAAGGGTATGGGCAATTTTTGTAGCCCTTTGGGCAAAGTTCCAAATTGCTTTGCAGGCTTGCTAACATTGCTTAGCACACTTCAGATAGAAAACTCTCTCTGTCCCTGTCTGTGCAATTGACCTGAAATTGATGTTCAGATATAGGACAGACAACCCCTACTTGTAAAAATGATGGTGTGCTGTTCCTAACGTCCTTCCTCCGTATCCTGGTTTTTGACCACTTTGGTTTGGGGCATGAGATTTTACAGCTATCTCATTTTAAATGTGTTACCTATTTTAATATTTTTTTCTAACTATATGCCCTAGAGATTTTCATTACTGGAAACATTTTTTTTCCTAAATGAAATAAATAAATGGAACAGAAAAGCATATACTAAATGTGACAGCACTTTCCTGGAAGGAAAGATTCAGTGAAGACTTTAAATTGAAATAATATCACTCTGCCAGGCATTCTTATGTGTGCTGGTTGTCAATATTAGCAACTGCTGGAAAAGTTAATGAAATATTAAACCCATTTTGAGAGGTAATAACATTGAGAGAGACAGAGAAAGATGGAGGGAAGGAAGAAGAGAATGACCACCATCTGGGGGCAAGGGAGTAGGGAAGAAGGATCGCAGAATCTAGAGACACATAATTCAACCTATAAGTTACCAATAATCTTTTCTTTATAAAATCAGAGGATCATAGATTTGGAGTTGGAAGGAACTGTAGAAATCAATTCTTCCAACCTCCTGATTGCACAGAGGAAGAAACTGTGACTCAGAGGAAATTAAGTGAACTGCCCAGAGTCCCAGAGCCAGTAAGTGTCTGAAGCAGGATTTGAATCCAGGTCTTCCTAAGTCAGTTGCATGCTCTGTTCACTACATCATGTTGCCAGTCTTCAACATCACCAATAAAGTTCTCATCTAGCCTTTGCTTTATATATATATATATATATATATATATATATATATATATGTGTGTGTGTGTGTGTGTATGCATATATATACATACATGCATACATATATATACATGTGTGTATGTATGTATTCCCATGAGAGGAAACCCATTGCCTTCCAAAGCAGCCCATTCGACTTTGGATTTTAATGTTTCCTGCTATTGCACTGCTTCTCAGAGAGAAGACGGCCATGAACAGAAGGACACCTCTACTGAAAGCATTAGGAAAGACCAGATGATATCCTCCTTTGTCAGGTAATCTGGATATGGAAGCTGAAAACAGTCCAGGTATGAAACTGCAATATCCAATCAATAGAACCACAAAATGCCTTTACATGTCAGGAGAGTTCAGATGGTATTAAAGGTTATTGATGTATGATTTAAGTATTTGTTAATGCATGCCTATGAGTCTTCTGTGTTTTAAACATATCTTTTGTGTTGAAGTAAATAAGTAGCTTCCCTGTACCTGATGTTTACTTGTAAGCAAAAAGATTCTCTTCTTGGTTGGAAGACAGTAAAGAGCTGCCAGTTGATGCAATGGTGTGTGTTAGTGTGTGTGTGTGTGTGTGTATACGTGTGTGTGCGCGTGTGTGTGTGTGTGTGTGAGAGAGAGAGAGAGAGAGAGAGAGGGGAGAGAGAGAGAGAGAGAGAGAGAGAGAGAGAGAGAGAGAGAGAGAGAGTCAAGTAGAGTTGTTGCTAAAAAAGATTGCTTCTTTAAGAGGTAAAAAATACCACAGCCTCATATTTCCACCCTCATTCATTTATATGCATAAATAGTTTCTCCAAATGACTTTTTAAAATCTCTTTTAGGGGAAGCCCCATATATAGTCGTACCTAAGCTATATTTAAGTGATGTTTTCCCAGAACTTCTAAGATAGTAGCAATGATGCAGAATGAGTGGAAATAGGGCCAGATTTGGAGTCTAAGGACAGGGGTTTCAGCCTTTGATACTCTCAATATCCCTTTTATCTTTGGCACTCTTTTCTCTCTCAGATGTTCTCTCCTGGATCTCCTCCTTACTGTCTGATCTCTCTTTAGTCTCCTTTGCCTTATCTTCATCCAGGTCACACCCACTAATATGGATGTCCACTATGACTCTATCCTACTCTTTCTCTTCTCACTCTATATTATTTTACTTGATGATTCCCCCAGCTCCTCTGGATTCAATCATTATCTCTATACTGATGCAGATCTATGCAGATCTATCTATCCAACCTTAACTTCTTTCCTCACTTCCAATCTCTCAACTTATCTTGAACTGGATGTTCAATAGAAATCTCATATTCACCACATTGAAATGGAATTTCCTCCCCAATTCTTCCTTCTATCTAACTTTCCTTCCTATCTAATCTTTCTAGTCTTCTCAGGCTCCCAACTATGATGTCATCCTCATCAACTCACTCTCTTCCAATATCCTATCAGTTGCTAAGTCCCGTATTCTAACCCTGGCCCATCCTAGTAGAGGCTCTCATCATCTCAGGTCTAATACTCAATAGCCTCCTGAGTGATTTCTCTTCCCCAAATCTCTTCCCACTACAATCCATTCTTCACTCAGCTACTAAATTGATCTTAAAATGCAGATCTGACCATATGATCCCCTACTCCATCCCCATTAAATAAATTTTAATTGTGTTATTCAGTCATTTTAGATTCTTTGTACAACATTTGGGGATTTCTTGGCAGAGATGCTGGCATGGTTTGCCATTTCCTTCTCCAGCTTATTTACATATAACAAAACTGAGGCAAGTAGTTTTTGCCCAGGGTCACACAGTTAAGGATCTGAGGCCAGATTTGAACTCAGGAAGATGAATCTTCCTGACTCCAGGCCTGGTACCCTATCCATTGGGCTACCTAGTTGCCCCAAATTCTAGTAACTCCCCCCAATCATCTCTAGGATCAAATATAAAATACTCTGTCTTTTAAAGTCCTGAGTAACTTAGCCCCCCACCCACCTTCTTTCCCAATCTTCTTAAAACTTACCCTTTGTGATCTAGGTGACAATGACCTCCTTTTTCTTCCTTAATCAAGACATTTCATCTCCAGACTCCAGTCATTTTCATTAGCTAGTTCCCTTTGCATGCAACACTCTCCTTCCTTATCTTTACCTTCTGAATTCCCTGGCTTGCTTCATATCCCACTAAAATTTCACCTTCTATAAGAAATCTTTCCAGATCCCCTTTAAATCTTAGTGACTTCCATTTATGGATTATCTCCAATTTATCCTATACATAGCTTGTTTATACCAGGCTATTCATATGTTGCCATGCCTGTTAGACTGTAAGTTCCTTGAAAACAGGAACTGATATTTTTGTTTTTCTTTATATCCTTGGTGCTCAGCACAGTGACTGGTGAAGAGAAGGCACTTGATAAATGCCTACTGTCTTGACTTGAGTTACAACCTATGTGACCTACCTCTCTGGATCTGAATTTCCTCATTTATAAAATGTAGGATTTGAACTGAGATCTCCTCCAGTTCCAAGCTGTGAGCCCCTTTCTTTGGGGTCAAGGTCCCCCAGTGGACCAGCAAAGAGTATGGGCTCTGCATGAATCCAGAGCCAGGACCCTTTTCTTTAAAAAGGGCCCCTTTTCTTTGAAAAGGAGGCTGAAAAGACCTGGAGAAAAGCTGATGGATAATAAAAGTAAAAAGTCTAGAATGAAGTTAGAAATAAGCTAGTGAAGAAAAGAGGAGGAGAGGTGGGAAGAAAAGGGACAGATAAAAAAAGTTTTCTAATGACAATTCTATTGGCAAGAGAAGTCTCACATGATTTTACCAGTAACTGTACTAATCACTCATACAAACACACATTCGTGTATAACACACATGTACTCAACACACACACACACACAAATATTTATGAAAATTATCTGGAGTCACCCCTAGATGTGAGAGTTCCTATAAATACAGCTGCTGAATGTTACCCAAGTAGAGTATATACAAAGCCACTGGCTCCAATTATAACAACTACATGGCACTGGTCACTGGTATATAGCAGGAGGTGCTGGATAGAACACCATACCTTATTGATCAGTTTCATGTACTAATGATGTACCCAATGGCATTGTTGAAGCAAGCAAATTCCTTTGTGGCTGATAGTCAAGAGCTGACAGCTGATGCCACTGTTTTTCATGTGAGTATGTGTGTGTGCACATGTGTGTGTATGTGTTCTTTCTTCAAGTAGGATTATTGCTTTTAAAAAACCTCATCCTTTCTTAGAGGAAAAAAAAAATCACCACAGTCTCACACCATCAGCCCCATCAATTTACATGCATAAAGGACAAAAATATAACTGTAAGAGAGCTACTGCCCCCTGGAAAGGGACAAAATATAAACCACAGATAAAACAAAGGCAACAAAGGGTCAGAACACTTGGATCCAAGAGCTGACCCTCTACTTACTCTCAATAAGTCAGTTAGTCACTTTGTCTCAGTTTCTTTATACAAACATATAAAACAGCTAGGATTTCTATAATCTTTTATAGAATATAAAGCACTTTTATCACTACTGTTAATTCCTATAAAGGTATTATCATTCTCATTTTCTTTATTATGAAACTGGGGCTTAGGGCATTCAAATGACTTGCCTACAGTCAACAGCAAGTGTTGAAGCTAAGCCTCAGACAGAGTCACAGCCTCTCATTCTTTCATTGTTGGAAAGGAGTCCAGTGGTCAGTGGTCTAGTGGGAGCCCAGTGGTCTCAGGCATAGATAGCAAAGGAAGAATCACTTCTACAATATACTCAAAAAGGGGTCATATAACCTTTGCTTGAATTCCCCCAGGAAAGTGACCCCCTGCCCTCTCATTGTTAGAAAGTTTTCCCTTAGATTGAACTGACATCTTTATGTCTACAACATCCCTCCTTGGCCTGGCTCTACCCAGGAGGAAAACCAGAAAAAACCAAATCATTCTTGCACATGACATCATGACTGCTGTTATATATCCCTTAAATTTCCTAAATTCCAAGATAAACACTCCCAGACTGATAAAACAGATCTTTATATGATGATTTCATGACCTTTCATTATCCTTGGTGGAATTTTCTGGACTTACCAACGACTATTTTAAAATGTTGTTCCTACAATTAAACAAAATAATAATCAAGATGTATTCTAACCAGGACAGGACTATCATTTGGAGCATTCTAGACATCTTGAATCTCTTCATTAAGTCCAAAACTGCACTGATATGTTGACTGCCATGTCACACTATAAGTCAGTCAGTTATCCAACAAGCATTTATTAAGCACTTACTGCGTGCAAACTAAGACCCCTGGAAAATTTTCATACAAATTATCGTCCAACCACATTTCTTCATCCTATGCTTCTGCAACTGATATTTAGGATTCAAATGTAGGTCTTTACCCTTGCCCCTCAATATAAACAACCACAATAGGGTGGTTGTGCTGAAGGAGATAATAGCCATCGATCCTTTCACAGACTGTGCTATATGAATGTCAGTTATTATTGTCATGAAGTTTTCATTCCAAAATGTCTTTTAAAGAAGATGGATCTTATACAACTGTGATATTGTACATTAATTCATATTTGAAAGAAGAAAGATGTCCCTCCCAGTTCAATTCTCCATTTTATGGGAAACAAATTTAGTTCAGTTCAGTAACTGATGATTAACCACCTACCATGAGCAAGGAAGTTTTTTTCACACTGCTTTAGGAATACTTTAAATGCAGGTTAAAGTTATGACTGTTTTCTTACAGAATCAGAATCTCAGAGAAGAAAAGGGTCACAGTGGCCACCTGACTCAACGCGTGAGCAAAACAAGTGGTTACTGAGATCATAAAGTATGGATTTAGAACTGCAGGTGACCTTAGATGTCATCTAATCCAACCCTCTTTTCTTACAGATGAGCCAACTGAGGCCCATAATGATTGAGTTCCTTACCCAGGGTCACAGAGGTAGTATATGACTAAGCCACGATTCAAACTCAGGTCATCTGATTACAAATCCAGTGTGGTCTCCTTTGTAACAAACTTTCTCATTCATTTACAAGGTGCCAAGACAGACCAATTTCTAAATATAATTTTAATTTTAAGATTAAAAAAATTTAGATTAATAGTTTGCTTTTTTGTTGCATACTTTACAATCTCAATCTGGTGTATGCACATTCTCTATTAAGAACTAAGAGGGAGAACCCCTTGTGAGTGTCACAGGATAATCTATTCCCTTTATACAGAAGGACAATGGAGGCATCCTTGAACTCCTGGGGGATAACCTCCTCTTGCCATAAAACCTGGAAAATTTCAATTAGTTTTTGTATGAGCAATGAAATGCTGTGGATAATTTCACTTACCTTGGTAGTGTACTTTCCAGGGATATACACATTGACCATGGCATTGATGCATGATTGCCAGAGCTAGATCAGTGTTTGGATGGCTCCAGAGAAAAGTTGGGGAGATAAGAGGTATTAGACTGACTACCAAACTGAGGGTCTACAGAGCCATTGTGCTGATCTCATTGTTTTATGTTTGTGAAACATGGACAGTCTACCAGCACCATGACAGGAGACAGAATCACTTCCATGTGAACTATCTTTGGAAGATTCTGAGGATCACCTGGCAGAATAAGGTACCAGACACTGAAGTTCTTGCTCCAGCTGAACTTCAAGGTTTTCAAAGTATGCTTCAGAGAGCACAACTCCAATGGGCTGGTCACGTTGTTCGAATGCAAAATGTATGATTGCCAAAAAGACTATGTTATAGAGAACTCACATGGGCAGGCAAAAACAGGGTGGTCAGAAGAAGTGATACAAGGACTCTCTCAAGAACTTTGTATTTGACTGTGCAACATGGGAGACACTGGCACAGGACCACGCAGCATGGCATGCTCGCATCAGAAAGGATGCCGTGCTCTTTGAACAAAGCAGAATTGAGATGGCACAAAATATGCGTAGGATGTACAAATTTGGGATATCCACACCAAATATTCATACAGACTGTCTGTGCCCAACCTGTGGTTGAGCATTCTGAGCTCATATTGGTCTGATCAGCTACAGTTGGACACACTGAAATTTCACTTTATCATGGTGATGTCATTTTGGTCCTCTTCAAAGACAAAGGACAACAACCAATCAGCCAATCATTAAGAACTAAGTTAAGAATTTCAAGGGGAAAATAACACACACCCTTACACACACACACACACACACACACACACACACACACACACACATACACATACACACACTCACGGTGATATTTGGGAGCCTTTGTTCTTTACAGTCTTTGTTCATTCTGCATTCTCTTAACTTTTCTAAATCAAAACTTGATGTAAAATCCTGCTCAGACTTTATCCCCAAAAGTATAAGGAGTGTTGTGCCAACAATTACTTCTCCAAGCCAATTCCATAAACATTTATTAAGCAACTATTATGTATTAGACAATGGGGATACAAATGTATATAGGAAAATATGTACATGCAGATAAGTAAATACATGATAATTTGAGACAAAAAAGTGAGGGCTCTAACAATGAAGGCAATAAGAAAAAGCATCCAGATGGTAACAGTGTCAAGCCTTGAAGGAATCTCAGCATCTTAACAAGTAGAGGTGAGGAAAGAACATAATCCGGGCTTGGATGATGACCTGTCCAAACACACAAAGGCAGTGAATTAAGATCTTGGTTTCACTGGTTCAGCCAACCATATATATCATCTCCCTTTGACACAAAACTCTGTGGCTCTGAGGGAACAAGACGACATTTCAACATCTATGTCATCATCAATCTTTCCTCTTGGAGAGCACAAAGCCCAAGATGAGAATTGGTGAGGATATGGGCCACTTCCCAAGAAACAAGATTTGCACTCATCATTCTTCACACTTTAAAAGTCAGAATTTAATGACTTTTCTAGAGTAACAAATCGAAACTCAGGTGCAAGGAAATGCATCTCAGAAACCTCTTTAAAAATGAATTTCTTGTAAAAAAAAAATCAATAAGCCTTGAATTTATCTAGCACTTATCTTCCAAAGAACTTCATATAAAATATCTCATTTCTTTCCACAGATTTTTCTTATTAGAAACATTTTTTTTCTGAAGTTATCATACCCAAACTTGAGGGAAGACTTGAATCTGGTTGAAGTTTCCACATGGTCACTGTGAACAATTCCTTTCCATTCTTTTTTTCCTTAGAACTTAGTCTGTCGGGGGGAGGAGCCAAGATGGCAGAGTAGAAGGACGCACGTCTACAAGCTCCGAAACCAAAAGCCCATAAAATTAATGTAAAAAGAGTCCCCCATAACTTCTGGGTCAATACAAGGTGTGCAGAAGCAGAGTGGAAGAGATTTCCGTTCCAGGGAGCCCTGGAGACCCGTCCCCAGGGTCCAGGGCGCCCTGGAAAGTGGACCCCACCCCCAGCGCTGCCCTAGCCGTGGCCCCAGAGAAGCTGATCCGAGCAGGCTTCAGAGACGGAAGCTCCGGCAGCCGGGAAAGTCCCTCCACCCACAGAAGCTACAGGTCAGTGAGAGAGAAGGCCAGGCTGGAGGAGAGGAGAAGCAGGGCGTCTCTGTGACTCAGGCCCCCTCGGGAGGAAGCGGCGGTGGCAGAGATGGGGGCAGGAAGTGGTGGAGGCAGAGGTGTGGGCGGCGGCTGAGGCGGCAAAGGCCCAGGACTCAGGAATCCCCCAACAGCAGGCAGGATCTTCATTTCGGAAGATTCCCGCATAAAACCTGCTGGAGCTGAGCCTGGGAGACGGCCCTGCCCCCACCCCGCTCTATTACTGAAGGCTTCTGCTCAAAGCCCCCAAGGGAACTGAGATTGGGAGGCAGGGCCCCCCACCCCACCTCCACCCACTCCATTCCTGAAAGTCTCTGCATAAAGCCCCTGAGGGATCAGAGTCTGGGAGGCGGCCCTGCCCCCACCCCAGCACCTGAACTAAAGCTCACTGATTGACAGTCGGCAGGAGGAAAGCCCATTTAAATCTCAGAGCCCAAGCACTAGCTGGGCGGATCCAGGCGGGGGTGGAAAGGAATCTCAGAAGTCAAGTAACTGGCTGGGAAAATGCCTAGAAAAGGGAAGAAAAATAAGACTATAGAGAGTTTTTTCCAACAAATGCAAATGATCCCAACCTTCGGATCTGATGACGAGGACGTATCCTTGCCATCAGGGAAAGACGTGGAGGGCAGGGCCTCAGTACCCCCAGACACCCCAGGGGGGGTGGCGGGTGGGCTCAGGCCCTGGAAGAGCTCAAAAAGGATTTTGAAAAGCAAGTTAGACAGGTGGAGGAAAAACTGGGAAGAGAAATGAGAGAGATACAAGAAAAGTATGAAAAACGGGTCAATACCTTGGTAAAGGAGATCCAAAAAAATGCTGAGGAAATTAACACCTTGAAAAATAGGCTCACTCAATTGGCAAAGGAGATTCAAAAAGCCAATGAGGAGAAGAATGCTTTCAAAAGCAGAATGAGCCAAATGGAAAAAGAGGCTCAAAAGCTCACTGAATTTAATAGTTCTCTCAAAATTAGAATGGAACAGATGGAGTCTAATGACTTTATGAGAAACCAAGAAATCACCAAACAAAACCAAAAGAACGAAAAAATGGAAGAGAATGTGAAATATCTCATGGGAAAAACAACTGACCTGGAAAATAGATCCAGGAGAGACAACTTAAAAATTATGGGACTACCTGAAGCTCATGATCAAAAAAAGAGCCTAGACATCATCTTCCATGAAATTATCAAGGAAAAACTGCCCTGACATTCTAGAACCAGAGGGCAAAATAAGTATTGAAAGAATCCATCGATCACCACCTGAAAGAGATCCAAAAAGAGAAATTCCTAGGAACATTGTGGACAAATTCCAGAACTCCCAGCTCAAGGAGAAAATCTTGCAAGCAGCTAGAAAGAAACAATTCCAGTACTGTGGAAATACAATCAGGATAACTCAAGATCTAGCAGCTTCTACATTAAGGGATCGAAGGGCGTGGAATAGGATATTCCAGAAGTCAAAGGAACTAGGACTCAAACCAAGAATCACCTACCCAGCTAAACTGAGTATAATACTTCAAGGGAAAATATGGTCTTTCAATGAAACAGAGGACTTTCAATCATTCTTAATGAAAAAACCAGAGCTGAAAAGAAAATTTGACTTTCAAACACAAGAATGAGAAGAAGCATGAAAAAGTAAACAGCAAAGAGAAGTCTTGAGGGACTTACCAGAAGTGAACTGTTTACATTCATACAGGGAAAGACAATATTTGTAACTCTTAAAAACTTTTCAGTATCTGGGTAGTTGGTGGGACCACACATACACATGTACACGCATGCACACACATACACACATGCACACACATACAGAGATAGAGAGCACAGATTGAACTGAATAGGATGGGACCATACCTTAAAAGAAACTAAGGTAAATGGTGAGAGAGAAATGTAGGGAGAGGAAAGAGAGGGAAAGGGAAGGGGGTAACTATATGTCATTTAAGAGGCAGGTAGGAGTTTTTCTTAGTGGAGGGAAAAAGAGGAGAACTGAGAAAAAAAAAAAAACAAGAAGTTTACCCTCATCACATTTGACTAAACGAAGGAGTGAAATGCACACTCATTTTGGTATGAAAACCTATCGTACAGTATAAGAAAATGGGGGAGAAGGAGATATTGCAAGTTAGGGGATGATGGAGGGGAGGGCAAAGGGAGGAGGGAGCAATTTGAAGTCAACACTTGGGGAGGGACAGGATCAAGAGACAGAAGAGAAACAATGAGGGGCAGGTTAGGATGGAGGGTAATTCAGTTAGTCTTACACAACACGACTATCAGGGAGGTCATTTGCAAAACTACACAGATAGGGCCTATATTGAATTGCCTGCCTTCCCAAAGGGAATGGGTGGGGAGGGAGGGATGGGGAGAATTTGAAACTCAAAGTTTTAGGAACAACTGTTTAATATTGTTGTTGTAACTAGGAAAGAAGCCATACAGTTAATGAGGAATAGAAAGTCATCTGGCCCTACAGGAGAAAAGAGAAGATGGAGACAAGAGAAGGGAGGGATGACAGAAGAGAGGGCAGATTGGTGATAGGGAAAATTAGATTGCTTGGGGTATTGGGGTGGGGGAGGGGATAAAAGGGGAGAAAATTGGGAACCCCAAAAATTTGTGAAAATGAATGTAAAAAATTAAATTAATTAATTAATTAATTAAAAAAAAAAAAAAGAACTTAGTCTGTCACTTACCATTTATTAAGCACCTATTATGTAGGTGTCAGGTACTGTGCCAAGCCTGTGAAGGCAAAAAATGGCAAAAACAGCAATCCTTCTTCTCAGGAAGTTCATATCCCAGTAGAAGGATTCAAATAACATTAAAACAAGATATATGCCAAATAAATTAAAAGTGTTCAGAGAGAGAAGTCACTGAGAATTGGAAAAGATTTCTTGCAGAAGTTACTACTTTAACTGAAATTTGAAGGAAGCAAAGAAATGGATGTGAGGAGGAGAGTGTTCCAGGAGGAAAGATAGTTCAGATAATGAGTATTTTTTAAAAGTAATGGCATCAGAGAGGCTAGTATCACTGGACCTTTCTGTATGTAGAAAGGAGTAAGATATAAGAAAACTGGAAAAAAGTAGGAAAGGGTCAGGTTGCACAGGGTTTTAAAAGCCACACAGAGGATTTTGTATTTCATCCTGGAGGTAATAAGGAATTTTTGGAGTTTACTGAATGGGGGGAGAGGAAAACAGGGAGAGGATGATATGACTGCCTAACAAAACTGCGATTCCAGTCAGCTTGGCTTCACCAATCCCAAGGTCACCTTCTTGATAACTCCCTTGCCAATCCTTGATATTTCTTTCTACCAAAAGGCCACTAAAACAGAACTTTTTCTATGGAATCTCCTTCTCTCACCAAGATTTGTAGGCCACATACCCCTTGTTTTTAAAGTATCTTATCTTCTCTTTTTGTCCCATATACCCTTCTCTCATAGGCATTTATTAAGCACAGTACTTTACTAGACAGTGAAAAGGGGCAGAAAGGAAGAGTGCTCTTGCCTACAATGAGCTGACATTCTTCTGCAGTATGTAACCTTTATGTTACATATATATGTGTATGTATATATATATATGTTTATATGTGTGTGTATATATAACTCTAATCCTATATACACACATATACTCACACATGTATGTGTACATATGCATGCATATGTATGTATATATATACATATATGCATATGCATGTGTATATAATAATTTGAGGAAGAAGAGATCATTTAAAACTAAGGGGATCAGGAAAGACCTCCCTTAGCATATAGTAGAATGTAAAAGTCAAAGACAAAGAAAGGATGCCTTCCACACATCAGAAATGGGCTACACAAAGGCATGGAAGTTGGTTAAGGAATTTCAGATTTGCAGAAGAGCAGAAAGGGAAGCTTGGCTGAAACAAAGAGTAAATGGGGTAGGGGGAGGGAAATCATACTAGCTAACATTTACATTGCACTTGCTATGGGCCAGGCGCCAAGCTAAACAGTTTCAGTGTCTCATTGGATCCTCAAAACAACCATGGGAGGGAGGTACTATTATTATTTTCATTTTACAGGTGAGAAAGCTAAACTTGGATGAAGCCAAATTGAGGAGTTCATATCTTGTCCTAGACACAACAGGAAGCCACTAAAATTTGGGGAAGGGAATGATATGGTCAGCTGTGGGCTTAGAATGATTATTTTTGTATCAATGGAAAGGTTGGATTAGATATGGGAGATATAGAAGCTAGAAGATTATTGAGAAAGCTGTTGAAATAATGCAGAAAAGTGGTGATGAGGTCCTGAATAATGATGATGAGCATATGAGAAGGAGAAGAGGGAGTTATTGGAAGAGATGTAGTGAAGATAGAATCGGTCATACTTGAATCCTGATTGGATGGGCAGGGGGGAGAGGGAGATGAAAGAGCCAGGTCTGATTCTAAGGTTGTCAACCTGGTAGCTTCAAGTATAGTGATGCTCTCAGGAGAGATAGAAAATCTTGGAAGAGGAGTATGTTTAGGGAGAAAGATGATAAATACTGTTTTGGACTGTTGAGTTTGACATACCTTTGGGATATTCAGTTGGAGATGTAGAGGAGAGGGCTGGTGATGAAGGACTGGAGTGATAACTCCTTCACCTTTTCATAACTCTTCTTACCTCCAAACATCCTCTAAAATTGAACTACTTGCATGAGTCAAAAAGTCCAGAAATTCAGGATCAAAACCAGAAATGATGTGAGTATGACTGGCCTTGACTTTTCTTGAAATGCTGGTCCTGGGCAGGAAGACACCTGTCAGAAGAGGTTACTAGAGGAGCAGAGACATTTCCAGGATGAGAAGTCTGATGACTTGGAGATGGAAAAGCCCCAGAAGAGCAGTAAGCAGAGATGGCCAAGGAACCTCCTAAAATGGTGATCACGGTAAGCAACTCATCAGAGGAGGGGGATTCTGAGATGTAGGAATCTACAGGGTGAAAAAGCTAGTAAGTGTCTGAATCCCATTTTGAAATCTATTCTTCCTGACTCCAGACCCAGCACTCTAACCATTGTACTACCTACCTGACTCCTAACAAAATTAAAACTGTTGGTTGTGCCTTGTGCTGTTTAGTCCACTCAATCCAATTCCAAAACCTTTTCTTTCATTTTCAAACCCAATTTAGAATTACCTTATCTCAGCCCAACACAAAACATGCATAGAAATATTTTGGATTAGAGAGCAAAACTAGGAGCAATCAATAGATGTTCCAAAGAGTTGAATTTAAGATTGATGTCAGGAAAAGCTTCCTAACAATTAGAATTATATGAATGTGAATCTTACTTCATAGGTAATAGATTTACTTCATTGGAGGCCCTCAAACAAAGACTGGATGGACGCTTATTAGACATGTTATAGCAGGGATTCCATTAATGTATAGTTTGAACTAGATGGTGAGGAGGTCCCTTCTAGTACTCCAATTTTTGGATTTTATAACACACTGAAAAGAGTGCTGGCTTTTAAGTAATTGACTTGAGTTCAAATCTTGAATCTTTAACTAAATTGCCTATAATTTTACAAATAACTTCTTTTCTCTGCACCTCAGTTGTTTTTTTTCTCTTGTAGCATCTGCTCTGGATTTAGTCTCCCATCCCCAACTTGTCATGGCAGGTTGGGTTTGAGAGGGTAACTATTAAATACTTTCAGGGACCTAGAGAGCATCTGTGAAGAGCTGAGAAGTAGCTCTCTAATCTTATAATTCATAAGCCCCATCAGTGTGCTTCCTCACCACGATTATCAACTGACAAGGGCCATCTCCAGTTGTCCTGATCTGTATCTTGGCACTGTACTCAGATGGCTCTGGTGGAGAAAGTGAGGCTGGTGACTTTGTACAGCCTTCCCTCACTCAAATCCAATTCACTTGTAAGTAATGGCATAATCTTCCTGATGTCATGGTCCTCTTTGGGAATGAAGGGCAAACCACACACACACACACACATAACCACATACAGCCACACACAACCACATACACACAACCACACAATTAGTGATCAATGAGTCAGTGAGAAAATTAGATTTTAGAATGTGATGGAACAGTTTCCTACAAGCATATGACATGCTCTCTCATTGGTACTTACAGAATTCAGGGGTCTCAAGCTTAGAAAGAACACATGTCAAAGGAAAACTCATTGCTCCAGGAAATGCCTTTATTAAAGTCTTTAGGATGTCCTGCTTCGGTATGGTAGAGTTTTTCTGTTGGTTTGTTGTAAAGCCTTGAATCTGCTTTTCTCATCTGTTTTGTCTTTAATTGAGCAATGCGGGTACTTGTGTCATATTTTCCTTACACCCTGCTAGGATGGTGTTGGGAAAGTAAAAAGTCCAAAATTCTCTGGACTCTACAGATCCCAAAATTCCTTCTCTAACCAAAGCAGGGAGTGGAAAGGAAGTCAAGATACTCTTCTCTACCATCCAAAAAAAGGAATTGCTTTTTGTAGGATTGCTAAAATGCTCTATTACAACCTTCCACTCACTGAAATACTGTATTCCGATTAGTTCACTAGTTTAATAGCGAGATAAGGTGTTGTTAGCTATGTTTTCATGAAAGGATTAGATCCTTATCAATATCACTTCCTCCTAAAGGTAGGTATTGAACAGGAATTAATTGAAAAAACTTAAAGTTCTATATAATTATAGTTTAAAAATTGAGTAAAAAATGTTGAAAAAGCAACAAGATTGGATGATCATATATATATATATATATATATATATATCAATTAAAACGTTTTAAGAATTCTCTTTGTGGTATTTTAAAATATTAAGTTTTGATTTTTCAACTGCTATTTTAATTTCATAAATGTATCAACGTAACAAATTGCTAACTTACATTGCTAGAAGTTGAATGATAATGCAATTAATACCAATTTAGACAAGTCAAATGCTCATAGATTCTTTTTAGGATTCTTCTTTTAGCTTGTTATTGGCAGTGTTTACTTCAGGTATGGGACTTAGAAAAAGACAGAAATGGCAAGGGGCATTTAAGCACTGAAATTTTCTGAAGTTTTAGGTGAAATATGGGTTCCCAATTTGACATTCTTCTCATATCTCTATTGATAATAAGATCAGAACCACAAGGTTTCAGCTTGTTTTCATCACATGAACCAATTATTAGAGAAGTAAAACTTAAGAGGATGTGCTAAAATATATTAAGATCTGTTTTGTCAAAGACTGTAGCAAGAACATCTAAGGGATGTGGAACCAGAGAGGCAGATCTACTGAAGTGGAGGCCCTTTCATAAATGCCCTGAGGAGACCTCGTCCAAAATGTCCAAGAGAATCGCTACCAGAAGACCAGATGGCTACATGGAACATTTGGGATCCAAGAAGAAATGTGCTGTTTAAATGGACATTGGGAGTGGGTTACTATAATATGAGGAGACTTGTTAGATAATGCCAGTGATCATTACTGTATTGTTTATATTTTAATTACACCATAATTATTTTCTGAGTTTTCTTAGTAGTTATCTTGGAGTCATGTAAGTCTCCCCTCTAAAATTAGTACAGGGTTTTAGTTTTTTGTTTTTTTTACAATGGCTTGTGCTGTGATTAATAAATCTTATCATTCTTTTTCAAATTTGCATTTTTGGAATTCCACCAGAACTTGGTTTAGTGCCACCTATTGCTGGTAATGAATATCTTAAAGATCTTAAAGGATTAGTTTATCGATAAGTGATCTATGAAATATATATATACATACATATGTATATGTAAATACATATATGTAAATTTTTACATAAAAATTTACATATATGTAAATATGTATATGTGATCAAAATGGGGAATTGAGAAGACTGAATTGCTCTTGTATCATTTTCTTATTGATCCTATTTTAAATTGATTATTTTTGTCCTCCAACTGTTTAAGTCATGACTCTCTGTCTCTGAACTTGGTTCAGAATTTAGTTCATCTGTAATGGGTTAAGTTAAGGAATCCAGCTCACCTAATAATCAGTGATCTATTCTTGCCTCAAGGAATTTGGCTGACCTTGAGGAATACATGTGAACATGAAGCAGTTGAGTCTATTATCTCTACACCACCAAGCCATCATATAAGGACATTTGGTTTACTGTCAGGGCTAGTCTGTTATCTTTCGACTTTGCATCTGAACTTAAACAAAGAGCACTTCTTAGGCACAGTGGGGAAAGGAAGAGGTTGTTGTTAGCCCCTCTTATGAAACTTCCAAACAATCATATTGTCTTTGGTTGTTCCCTCAGCTCAGTAACCAATCACATTTTCTCAATCCTGTGATGTCATCCATCCTGTTCTATATACCCCCCCAAACCTATGAAAGGTTAACTGTCCTTTTTATCAGCATTTGGCATAAATGGAGGAAATCCATTGACCTTTTTATTGACAGGCAGCATGCCTCTGTATGCATAAATATTAGTATGTAGAACGGCCTCAGTTTACCTTTTTGTTACATAACACTCATGACAACAGAAAGTCCAACGAGAGGAACCAAAGTCCTCTGACCAATTTGAACAAAGACCGGTTTGAACACATTACCTATCACAGTTAGTTATGATTGAATTTTTTTTAAAAAAAAGCATTACCATGTAAAAAAGGTAGCTCTATTGAATAGGGTGCAGCAATCACTGCACCCACTTCCCTATACTACTAAATGTAAAATGAGGAATTTGGAAGAAGTGACTTTCCAGATTCTTTTCAGCAATCATCACCATCATATCTAGAATTTATTAAGTATCTACTGTGTGATAGACACTAAGCTTAACACTTTATAAACATCACATTTGATCCTCAGAAAAACCCTGCAAGAGAGGTGCTACTATTTTCCTCATTTTACAGTGGAGAAAACTGAGCCAGAGAAAGGTTAAATTACTTGTCAGAGTTACACAGCTAGAAAGTGTCTGAAGCTGAATTTGAACTCAGTTCTACCTGAGGCAAGGTCCAGCTCTATTCACTATGCCACCTAACTGCCCAAATCTATGGTCCTATGGACCTCCCCATGCCATGGAAGTGATTTTCTGTGTGTGTGTATGTGTGTATGTATGTGTGTGTGTGTGTATATATATATATAAATGAAACAATTATATTTCATTATGAATTATTAGATTTCAAAGAGGAAGAAATTTAGAGATTCAAGTCATCTCATTTTTCAGAGAAGAAAACTAAGACCCAATAGGAAGGGAAGGGAGTTACTCAAAGTTAAAGAGGTAATAAGTCACAGAGCTAGAATTTGAACCAAGCTCCTCAGATGCTAAATTCAGTTCTTATTTAGATCTATCACATTTTTCCCTGTAACTTATTGTGAGCTCACTGAAGGCAAAGACTACACATTATTCTTGTTTGTTTATATGCATCAGTACATGCCAAAAGTTTGCTATCCCCAAGGAGGTTAATAGACTAGTGCTTTCCTATCTACCATCTACCATTCTTTGGGGAAAAGTCTCCAGCCTCCAATGTTGACTCATGAACTTGTTTTATTTCCAGACTATATTGTTCATAAATCATAGAAAGTTAAAACTGGAAGGGACCTTAGAGTCCCAATCAGTTCAACAACCCCTTCTTTCTGCATATGAGAAAAGTGAGAATCAGGAAGAAAAAATTACCTACCCACACAGAGAGTAAACAACAGGCTTACACCAGGGTTTTCAGATGTTACACATAGTGCTTTTTCTACTATATCAAGCAAACAAGTATTCTTTAAGAACCTATTATGTGTCAGGCACTTGGCTAAAAGCAAGAGATTCAAAGAAATGAAATCTTTCCTTGTCTCAAGGAGTTCACAATCTATCAAGTGGTAGGGAGGATGATGATGTACATAGAACTGTGTAAAAAAAAAAGATATATAAAAGGATGAACTGGAGATAATCAACAGAGGAAGGTGCTAGCATTCATAAGGACCAGGAAAGCCTTCTTGTAGAAGTTGAAATTTTAGTTGCAACTTGAAGGAAAACCAAAAGGCAGAGATAAAAAGGAAAAGAATCCCAGGCATGGGGAGAGGGTAGTCATTAAAAATGGCAAGTGTTGGGTGATGGAGCCTCTCATTTGAGGAACTAGAAGAATAGTGCCAGAAGTCTTCTCTCCTAAACAGTAATGACACTCCAATATTAACAATACTTCCAGATACTATCAAAGGTAGCTGATGGCACACTAGAGTATTGAGCTTGGAATCTGGAACACTCAAGTTCTAAACAGGTCTCAGATACTAGCTGTGTGACACTGGGCAAGTCACTTAACTTCAGTTTGCCATTTGTAAATGGGGATATTAATAGCACCTATCCCGCAAAATCCATGGGGTTGTTGAAAGGGCTGAATGATACAATCTTTTAAAGGTGCTTAGTACATAGTGGGCATTACATGAATACTTATTCCCTTCTCTAGTCAAGACTCTAAGCTACACAAACCAGATCATTTCTGAACAACAAATGGTTGTCTAACTATTCCCAGAAAAGTATCTCCAAATTCCCCCCAGAAAAGTACTCCCCAGTACTAGCCACAAACACTTGATCTCCATTTTTCTGTCTTGGAGGTTGTAGCATGACACGTTGATTCCTTCTCCCTCTTTTCCTTCTGCTTGCTCTTCTCATAAATTCCACCCTTTCCTCTCTCCAGCATCCAATAATGGGGCTTTTATTCCTGACTCTCCTCACTATTAGCCCTCTCTTTGCCTCTTGAAATGTTCTGTATTCAGTGGTATATATTGTGTATTGACTTATTTCAATCCACTTCAATGCATATTCAGCAAATAAAATGGTGTAGCAAATAAATAAAAGTTGATATTGGACTGGATAGCAGGAAGCATTTCTAACTGAGATTATCTAATGAGGGGACTAGCTTGTGAAGGAATCTAGGTGTTTGGAAATCAACTCATCCCTTCACAAAAAGTGAAGAAAGCAACTGACTTTTTCAGCCAGACAGCTTGCAAAGGAAAGCCTTTTTGGAAATCTTTTTGGAAAAAAAAAGAAATCTTTTTGGAAAAAATTACTGCCCCAATTTCACTTTTATTGGCATGTATGTGACTGAAATCAAGACAGATCATGAAAGACAAGTCCAGAAGCTGCTAGAATTAATGGAAAATATATCCCTCCAGGAGAATGTTAGCTCTCTAAGGGCAAGGATGGCTTCATTGTTGTCTTTTGCATCCCTTGTACACAACATGAAACCTGTGAATTGCTCATTAATTTATGAAATTATTAATTGTGACTAAGGAAGGGGACACAGGAGGGTCCCTCTGGGTTGAGTAGGTGATGCAGTCATGCTCAGCTCTTTAGATATTCACTAGGAAAGACCAAAATGGCAGCAAATGGGGAGAAACGCTTGAACCACGCCTTAATAATGCACGTGGAGTAAGTACAGCCTTCCCCTGATTTAGCACAGTCTAAGGATGTGACTTTAGTTAATTTATGAGACGGTTTCCAGTGATGCCTATGCTCCCCTAATCTACAGGATAATTTGCAAGTGACTGCTAGGTTCCCCTTTGCAATTTTACTTCCCACTATTGTTACTTTTTATAAACTTGCTTATATATACTTACTTAGTATAGTAGAATGGGGGTGGGGCAGTGAGCAGACTAAAACAAGACACAATTTTCACAAAGTCTGGCATTTAATAAATTATTGAATAGTATCAAAGGAACACTGGATTACAGGAGAGGAAACTGAGGCTCAAAATACCTTACCCAGACTGATCCAGATAGTCCCCAAGCCAAACTGAAATTTGTCTCATTGAATCTAAGCTGCAGTACTTGTTAATCCACTGACTGTCCTATATATATGACTTTGAGAACCCAATCTGGCTCAGTTAACAATTGCTGACTCTTGGTCTCATGCGCAGCCCACTCCTTGTTCCTGCCTCTGATATCCTCAGTATGTTTTTCTTTTCAAATAGAAGAGATTGGACTCCCTACTTGTGTGTAACAATCCTCTGGAAAGCTATGGAGTTATTGCAAAGCCTTCAAATCCAAATGCAGTCCAAGCTACAGCATAAATAAGCAAACTACCTTCTGTCGACTGAATAAACAGCATGCCATCTCACACAGAGATATATGACGATTGTTCCAATTCTCATGGATGGTGTTATGATGAATAAAATACCAATTCCATTAAAAATGTGACTGAATTCCCAGGAACATTTATCATCACATGTTTTTCTCTATCATCAGCTCCTCTCATGGGGGGATTCTCAAAATGTTTTGATATTGAAGAGAAATCTTCCTACTCTAGGTTTGGAATCGCTGGAGTAGGTGATCTCTGTGACCCCTTCCAGCTCTGATATTCAGCAGTTCTTTTACTGTAGTAAGTTTCAGAGGGTATAGGAAAGAAGAAGATCCTTGTATCAACAGTCAAACTTATTACCCAGTATGCACTTCCCTTCCTTTTCCCAACCCTCTTCCAATAAAAAGAGGGGTATAATGGAAAGTCCCTGAGAACAGAGACTGTTTTCTATTTTTGTTTTGCTATCCCCAAAATCTAGCACAATGCCTAGCACAGAAAGGGCAATTAATGAGTACTTGTTGGATACTATTGAATTGATTTGGATATATTAAGTATGTAAATTTATAGAGAATTAGATGTTTTTTTCTTAGAGATTCCTCATTTGTCCTTTTAATGTCCATTTTCCCAGCTGGTGTCCCTTGTGTCGTCAAAGTCCTTCCTTCCATCTGCTCCCTGTTTCCTACCATCAACAGGGAAAAACCTTAGTTCTTACTCCTGCCTTTTCCCAGCTAACAACCAATTTGTTCACGGACCAAGGTTTCAAGATCTTATCCTTCCAAGGGATATTTGACAGTTTTATCTGCATTTGAATGGAAAAGGTTTTAGCACAAGAAACCTTTCAGGATGCAAGATTGATAAATCTCTAATGGTGGTCTTTCAGTTACTACAGTGACAATGGGGACAGTTTCTTATGAGACTGGGAAAATTCTCTTCTCTCCCCTTCCCCAGTAATTCAGGACAGAAGTACCCCATTCTTCTGCAATAATCTTCCCAGTTTTTCCCTTCACATTTACATTTCTGTCTATATTCAAAATTTTAATACTATATAATGGCCAATGACCTTTCTTCTTACTCTTCCTAATTAGGCAGGAATTTCATCTGAAATCGTTTCTATGTGCATGCATGCAGGTAATGTGAATCAATAATATTCCAAATGGTAGAGCATGTTATTTGTCAGACTAATCAAACCACTATCACCACTTTGACTATCATCTCTTCTCTGATACTGATAGAATTATTATTATACCTGAGAGACTTTCTAATGTGAATATGTCACTGTGTGTGTCCCAAAGTAGTCTGACTCTGAGTTGTAGCTAAGGAAGCCTTGCATCGGCCTTACTTGTTTGTCTGGATTCTCGTTTGCTAGGTTTAATATTGTTTTGCCTACCTATATTTAATAACTCACAGTTGTTGGGAGGGCAGTAGAGTTAATTTCTGAGGTCCAGTAAGGTCGTAATGTTAAGGATCAAAGACTCACACATTTTTACCCAGAAAGGACCTAAATCAAATCCCCCATTTCACAGGTAAAGAAACTGAGGCCCAGAGCGGAGAACAACTTGTCTAAAATAATACTAGCAGTAAGGAGTAGAGTTGAGATTAAAACTCAGGACTTCTGGGTCACAAATCCAGCAGTCTTTACCCTGTGTCAGATTCTCTAAGACAGAGTAAAGATGTGTCCCTGATTTGCATATATCTAACAGTCCTCCCAAATAAATGCAGAGTTGGTATGAGAATCCCAGACTTCACATGGTTCATTGAGTTGAGTGTCACCAAATCCAAATGTCAACATATTGAATAAAACTATGCTCATTTTTGTTCTTTGATAAACAAATCTAATTTTTAAATAGGGGGAAATTATTTGATGTGAAAACAAGCCCCAGTGATTATAATTAATATGCAAGTAAAGACTGAACCATAGAATTTCAATGCACCCCATTGGCACTGTCCCTTGAATTGGTGCTGAAAAGCATAACAATTACTCAATTTACTAATCAGTTTGGATATTAGCTATTAGATAGACTATCAGAATTACAAACACACACACACACACACACACACACACATCAAAGATGATATACTTCCTTACCCCAAATACCTAAATCACTGAGGAAAAAACACAACTCTCAAATTCAATTCTAGTCTTTTCAGGATCACAGGCTTTGTGATCTTCTGTCATTTAACTTCTGGATTTCAGTGTCCTTAGTTGTAAAATAAGAGGCCTAGATTAGCTTCCCTTAGCTCAAATCTAAGATCCAATGGCCCAAATAGAATCCCTAAATGACCACTTTCAGACTTCTCTTTTGAGTACCTTGTTGCCCTTTTTCTCTAAAAGGCTCTTAAAGAGTTTTCTTTTTCTGTCACCCTCCTTGTCACATTAGAGAAATTAAGAGACACTGTATCAGTGCCAGAAATGCTTTTGAATGCCCCTGCTCCTTTTCCTTCCCTTTCTCTCCTTTGGTTTTAATTTCTCAGGAGTAGATCGAGTGGCCCAGGAAACCTTAACTCCTGCTATTTATTTGAGAGAAAAGCAAAGCAGAAAAACAGTTCCTCTGTGCCAGGTGATGGGAAGGGCAGAATTCATCATGTCCCCACATATTCCCCCAACCTGGCTCTTCCTACAACCATCTGCATTTCAGTTTATGACATCAAAACCCTCCTAGTCACCCAGCTTCAAAACCTCATAGCTATCTTTGGTTCTTCCCCCTCTCACATTCTACAACCCACCAGTTTCTGAGTCCTGTCAATTCCACTTCTGCAATATCTCTCATGAACACCCCCTCCTTTCAACTCCCACTGAAACTACTCCATCTCAGATATTTCTTATCTGTCTCCTGAGCAATCCATCCTTTCACACAGCTGCCAAAATAATTTTCCTAATATAGAGATCTGACCATATCACTTGGCTCCTCAAAAGCCATCAGTGCCTCCCAAATTACATATTAAAAAATTCTGAATCTCTGCTTGGCAAAAATCCTCCATTTTGTACTGTGCTCAGGTCCCAACTCTTTCTTTACTAATGATCCCCCCACCCACCCTCACACAGCCATGCTACTGCTCCCTGCCTACATCCCTTTGGCTGTCTGTTGCAATCTCTCCAATGTACATTAATGTTTCCTATAATTTATATCTATTTTATATGCTTTATCATTACTTATAATTTGTTCCGCTTTTCCACCTATCCCAGATAAAAGATCTACCAAATGTTAATTTGACATGAACATGATTGCCCTAGAGGTAAAAACAAAGCTTGAAAAAAGTGTTTTGACCAAACTTTTTGAGCTCATAGCTCTGAAAAGACATAGAGTTAATCTTTGTGCTCTCCAAATCTCTAGCATCTTGACGAAGCTTCCTCTTTTTAGAGGTGAAAATGATGTACTCAGCAAAAGACATGGATCACAGAATAGGAAGATCACTGCCAATCTTAGCTTTGTCACCTTGGGCAAGTCATTGCCCCTTCTTTGGGCCTCAGTTTCCTAAGTGAGGTGGACTTGAGTGAGTTTAGACTCAAGGTTTCTTTTTGACTCTCGCAATCTGTAACTTTATAAACTCCCTGAAGAGGGGAATATAAATCCATGCATATTATAGAGTTAAAAGGAACCAAGTGGATTATCTAGCCCAACCCTCTCATTTTAGAGATGTGGAAGGAGACTAAAGCTTAAATGTCTTACTCAAGGTCACAGAAGTAATTCTAGACATAGACACCAGGTGTTCCCATTCTTCAATACCTCCAAAGATATTATCTAAGTGGTTTGATTGCAGTGGCATAGGAGAAGGAAAGAAGAAAGGAAGGAAGGAAGGAAGGAAGGAAGGAAGGAAGGAAGGAAGGAAGGAAGGAAGGAAGGAAGGAAGGAAGGAAGGAAGGAAACAAGCATTGATTAAGCACCTACTACGTGCCAAACACTCTACAAGTGTAATTTCATTTGATCCTCAAAACAACCCTGTCATATAGGTGATATCTTGATCTGCATTTTATAGATGAGGAAATAAGCATGTAGAGGTTAAGTGACTCATGCAGGGTCACATAACTCATAAGTGCCTGAGGCTGGATTTGAATTCAGATCTTCTTGACTCCAGACCCAGCACTCTTTCTATTGTACCACTTTACTGTCTCTAGGCTAGCATATAAATGGGTCACTCTTTTAGGTTCTTAGAAGAGTTGGACTTTTATCTTGTCTAACCCTCTTGTTTTAGAGATTGGGAAACTGGACCAAAGAGGGTAATAATTTGTCCAGTGTCAGAGAGGCACCTTCATGTGGATGAATTGATCAGGGCCCTTGATTTCTGACTGTGCAACCTAGGCTAAATGAGGACAGTGGGCACAAGAAGGGACAGTGAAAGGAGCAAAAGGTCGTAGAAAATCAGTGTTAGTACTCATAGAAACTTTTTCTACTTTCTGCTTGAACTTAGCTATTGTGACTGCATGAGATAACAGATAGATTGCTTGGCTTAGTGGCAGCAAGTTCAAATCCATCCTTACTACTTATGAGGAGTGTAATCATACACAAGTCACTTCCCTCGTAGAGCCTCAGTTTCCTCAACTGTAAAAAGAGAACAATGATCATTCTAATACCCATTTCACAAGGCTACATGTAAGATCCATATAGGATGGGGATAAAAATTCAATGAAAACTTTAAAGAAAATAATTCAGTTATTATTACTAAGATTCACTCTACCTTTAACCCCCAAGAATCTCCAAAGGAAAAAAAAGTCACCAAATAATATTGGCTGACATTTAGAAATGCTTCACATTTGTTAGCTCATTTGATTTTCATAACATCTCTTTAAGTACAAATATTCTCATCCCCATTTTACAGGGTTCATAAACATTAGGAAATTTAGCCAGAGTCACTCAGCTAGTAACTAACTAAGCAAGGATTAGAGTTCAACTCTTCTGACTCGAATAGTAATATTTCTGTGGACCTTACAGTTTTTCACAATTCTTTATACTTATTATCTCTTCAAAACTCACAACAACCCTAGGAGGTGGGTGCTATTATTATCTCTACAGATAAGAAAACTGAGGCAGGGGACTGTTCCTCCATTTGCCCAGGTTCACCCAGCTAATATGAGCCTAAGGCAGAACAGATCCAGCCAATTAACAGAGCCAGCCCTTTTTACACTTACCACATTGTCCCTATGAGAAATGGTGAAGTCCTTATAACTCCTCTTTAGAGGAATCTATCTGTCTACCAGTCGGGATCGCTCTTGGAATAATTATCCTGGATAAGATATTTGATTGATGTGGTGGGGAAGATACAGCAAGAGGTGACACCTGAGAGCACGTGTGTGATCCTCTGAATCTACCTGGATTTGTCTTTACCAAACCAACATGATAGGAAACGACTTTTCATGATTCCTGACATCCCTGTAGTTCTCTACTTCTTAAGCCTCTTAAGCCTCAATAGCTCATGTGAGGTTGGTTGGGCAGTTATAATTAATTTTATTTTACAGGGAAGGAAACTGAGGCTCAAAGAGCTTGAATGACTTGCTCATTGTCATATAGCTTTTGTCTGAGGTAGGATTTGAATTTAGGTTATTTTGACTAAAGCTGAGCACTCAAGCCATGCTGCTTTTTTGAGTGAAAACTCAGTAACTATGGGTGTGTCTTCTTAGTGCAAGACAGTTGCTGTGTTCGGAGCAAACAGAGTAAAAGAGAGAGCTACCTTATCCAGGCAAACCAACTTTCTATCCTAATGCAAATACATTTTGGAGCTCTGGACGCTGACACCTACCTTCAAGTCCACTGGGGCCCAAGCTAAAGACTTGCTGCATCCCATTGGGTTGGGCTGGGCTGGAACCCAGTCCAAGATTGCTCTGTGCAGGGTTAAGGGCTCAGCACTGCAGGAAAGGACAGGATGGGACGTGTTCTGGTCTGCATCTTTAACAGGGCGTGCCCAGCCTCCTTGCTGCAGTGTCTACTGCAGTGAACTGCATACATTGGGCTGGATCATTGCAGGGCTTGGCTGGGGCTGCAGAGATGCTTACTGAGAGAGGTCACTAGAGTCAGAGCTCCACTGTTTCTATCCTTTCCAATGAACAGAAAGCCAGACAGCCCTGGAGCTGCAGAATTTCAGTTGGGTACTTTGGTTCTCATGCTGTACAGATTAATCAAACCCTATTTCTTGAACAAGACTAAAAGATACTAAATGATTCATCAGATCAAAAGAACTTATTAGAGCGAAATTTATTTCTGAAGCAAAAGGGGATGGTTACTTTAAGAAAAAAAAAAAACCTTCTGCTTTGAGACATTTTCTAGGCTGGAGCCTGGATTGCCAAGGGGTCAATTTCTTGTTGGAAAAATTAAGGCTCTCCCTCTCCTCCCATTGCTAAGGATTTTATATGACTTAAAGCTGGATGAGACCTTGGAGATCATCTGATCAAACCCTTCATTTTATAGGTGAGGGGGTTAAGGGACTTTCCCTAAATCACTATGATAAATTGTAGTATTGATGCTGTAATCCAGTCTGAGATATAACAAGGGTGGGATGATTGAAAATTTGCCTTAGGGCACCAACATTAGAAGGCTCTAAAAGCACTTGTAGCACTTCATTTCCTCTTCCCCTGTCCCCAGTGGTGCATCTCAGATGAGCTGCCTGACAGCCTAGACTGACCATTTCCCCACAACTTCCATGACCTTCCTTTGGTAGCCAGATCTCTACCCAGAACCAGAAGGGCTCTGATTTGGCTTGAAACCTTGCTTCCTGTCACTTTCCCCAAGGGTGGTTTATGCTGCTCTGGTAAGAAAAATAGCTGGTTATGGTTCTGCTCAATATTCTAAGTCTGTCCACTATATTCCATTTCCATCAGCTCAGGACCAGTCATTCTGAAAAAGAGCATATTCAATCAAATTCAATTCAGTAATCATTTGTTAGACATCCAATATACACCAGCCTGAGAAGTGCTAGGGATACAAAAACCAAAACAGGCTGTGTGTCTCCCTCCCCACCCTCACCCCTGTAGAACTTACCTTTTAATTTTAACTCAATTCGACAGGCTTTTATTAAATGTCTGCTATGTGCTGGGCATTGTGCTAGGCACTAAAGATAGCCTCCCCCAAACAAAGAGACAAGTTCTGCTTTCAATAAGCGTATATGGGGGGAGGGAGTCTAAAGATAATTCTATTACAAATATAGGGATAGGGATTAAAATTGTGATTTCTCAAAGTGGAGAACTCCTGGATGGTGAAATCCCCTCTACCACCTTCTCAGCACTTTAGAGTTTAGAGAATTATATTGAGAGATTAAATTACACACAGTTAAAGTAAGAGGTGGAAAGCGAATCGAGGTCTTCCTGGTTCTGAAAGCAAATTTCTCTCTCTCTCTCTCTCTCTCTCTGTCTCTCTCTCTCTCTCTCTCTCTCTCTCTCTCTCTCTCTCTCTCTCTCTCTCTCTGTCTCTCTCTCTTTCTCTCTCTGTCTCTCTCTCTGTGTCTCTCTCTGTCTCTCTCTCTCTCTGTTTCTCTCTCTCTTTGTCTCTCTCTGTCTCTCTCTTTCTCTGTCTCTCTCTTTCTCTGTCTCTCTCTGTCTCTCTCTGTCTCTCTGTCTCTCTCTTTCTCTGTCTCTCTCTCTTTCTCTCTCTCTCTGTCTCTCTCTCTCTCTCTCTCTTTCTCTCTCTGTCTCTCTTTCTCTCTCTCTGTCTCTCTTTCTCTCTCTGTCTCTGTTTCTCTCTCTGTCTCTCTCTCTGTCTCTCTCTCTCTCTCTCTTTCTCTCTCTCTGTCTCTCTGTCTCTCTCTCTGTCTCTCTCTCTTTCTCTCTCTCTGTCTCTCTGTCTCTCTCTTTCTCTGTCTCTCTCTCACACACACACACAAACACACACACACATATATATTCATTTTGTGCCTACTTGTATGTGTGTTCATATGACCTCCTTGAGGACATGGAGGGACACTCACACTTGTCTCTGCATGCTCAGAGCCAGGCACACAATTAGGTGATTGACTTACTAATTAATGGATGTCTCCCACTGCATTCTCCCTCCTGGTCCTTCATGGGATTCATCCTACAAGGTTCTCCCTGCTGCTAGACAGAGCAATGTTGCCCACAAATTTCCAGCAGAGCCTTTCCCCCTCCCTTATAACTGTATGGTTGTTCAGTCATGGCTGACTCTTCATGACCCATTTGGGGTTTTCTCAGCAGAGAACCCTGGAGCGCTTCACCATTTCCTTCTCCTGCTCATTTTACGGATGAGGAACTGAGATAAACAGGGTTAAGTTACTTGCCCAGGGTCACGCAGGTAGTGTCTGAGACCCAGTTTGAATTCAGAAAGATCAGTCTTCCTGGCTTCAGGCCCACCATGCAATCCACCACACGGCAGCCTCCGCAGAGGCTTGAGCAATGAGAATTGCTCCTCATCCCCAGCTCTCTCCATCCCCTACATTTTCCAAATCAGCTCAGAAATGGCCCCACCCAGTTAAGTCTGCTCCCCTCCCCCTTGCAATAGTTGGATCTCAGAGTTCAGAGGATGCTTCAGACTGGTCCCCTGCACAGGCTCTCAGGCACCTCCACATTACAGTCCCCTGCCCTGAGGCTTCTCTGATTTTGTTTGTTTCTGCTTGAGTCTAGTTTAAAGCATCTAAGGTTGAATGTCCTCCCTTCCCAGCTTCCTACGTGCCCTCCCCCTGCCCTTGCAGGGCAGGATCCCTCTGCAGTGGCCAGACTGGCTTCTCCCTACCCTCCAACCCTGATCTAATCCTACTTTTCTAGTCTGATAACCCCGGGAGAGGGCTGAAAACTTTCTATTCTATTAGCACATTTGTCTTCAAAGGATTCGCTTTGGAGCTCATTAAACCAAGCTACCCCCAGGAAGAGCCTGAAGGGTATGAGGGGACGTGGTTACTGCTAAACTTGCAGAGAGTAATTCAGCTGCTGGGCTCAATGTCCCGGTTTCTCTCATTGAGTGCTACTGTCCCCTGGTGGTCAAAGTGCATCAATGCTGTTCTGGAACTTCACAACCTGGGCAGAGGGAAAAGAGTCTCTTTCCCTGACTCAGGAATGGCAGCAACTCCAAGGGATAATAATGTTTCCCCCTGCCTCATTCCCAAGCCTCAAGAACATAAAAAGAATAATGGTTCTATAGGGGGCCAGTCATCATCCATAATTGACTTTTTTTTTTTACAATTGTCTAAAATGGCAGTGTTGTCTCATGGACAGAGAGCTGATCTCAGAGCTCGGAAGACCCAATATATACTGTCTGTGGGAACCTTTCAACGTTCACACTCATTGTCTAATACCATAACATTCAAAGAAAGTGACAGTCTGCTTTAATCATGTCCTCATTCTAGAGTTCTCTTTATAAATGAAATCTTAGCTCCAGTTCCTGGTCCCTAGCTCTATTAAGTGCCTCTTATCAATCAGAAAGCATTTACCAAGCACATAATATGTGCATGGAATTGTCAAGGTGTTAGTTAAGGATATGAAATCCAAAGTGAGGCAATTGCAGGGCAGTGTTGGCCTTTTGGTCAAGATAACTTGGAGGTATAGACGTGTTTAATAAATGCTATTTTATTCACTCAAATCTCACCTCTGATCCTTACTGATTATGTGACCCTAGACAAGTCATTTCACTCCTATGTGCTTCAAACAACACTTTATCTACTAAGTGATAGAAGACTTGTGTTTCCCCTCCACTGATGGAGGGCACTCATCCAAGCTAAGGATCATAGGTGTAAAGCTGGAAAGGAGGGATCCAAGAGACCATTTAATTAACCCCCCTCATTTTACCAGTGAGTAGAATGAGGCCCAGAGAGGGGGAGCAACTTGCCCAAGGTCACACAGCTAGAAAGTGACAGAGAGAGATATTCACTCTCTTGGCTGGGCCCTGCTTTCTTACTGTACCCCAAGGAGAAAAGAAATTCATATTAGCCAACTGAAATGAAGACTGTGGCATGACATAATGAAAAGAGCCCTGATCTGGGAGTTAGGAGATCCAGGCTCATATCTAGGCTCTCTCACTTGCCATTGAGTCTGCCTTGGGCATGGCACCTCCCCCCACCCCTGAGCTGGCATCTGGATTATGGCATAGATAAGCCACTAGACCTGAGACAGGCAGATCAAATTCTGCTTTCGTCACTTACTAGCTGTGTGACCCTGAACAAGTCGTTTAACTTCAGACTGCCTCAGTTTCCTTATCTAAAAGATATGGATAATAATAGGACCTACCTGACAGGGTGATGGTGAGGGTCAAATGAGATAATGCATGTAAAACGATTTTCAAATGTTCAAAGGCTACATAAATTCAACTGCCTTCATTGTGGTTGCTGCTGTTGTTGTTACGAATTTCTTCTTCTGTAATAGGAGAGTGTTCAGTGGTACAACATCCAAGGCTTCTTCCAAATCAGATGTTCATTCTGTAATGCTTACTGATATTGAAAAGAAACAAGGTAAAAATTCAAAGTTAGCAACAATAGAACAAGCAGATTCCCTAAGATAGCCTCAAATATGCCAACCAGAAGGACAATCTATAATAGCTCGCACTGTCTTGCTTCAGTAGGCAATCAAATGTGTCTATGAGCAAAACAGAATTGCTATAGCTCAAAAGAAACATGAGATGCAGATTTAGAGACATCTCTGTTCCAAATGTTCATGTGAGCTATTTTGTGCCTGACCTGTGCTAGTCTTCCAAGCTCATATTGTTCTAATCAGTCACAGTGAAATACACTGTACCTTGACCCCCACATAGTGATGTCATTTTGGTCCTTTTTGAGCACAAAGAATAACAACCAACTTCCATTTTTCAGATGAGAAAACTAAGGGTGAGCAGTTAAATGACTTGTCCAAGGTCACACAGCTAAGCAAGTGTCTGAGGCTAGACTTGAACTCAGATCATCTTGAATCTAAATTCCTCACTGTTCTCTGAGTCACCCAGTTGCCCACAAAATGATCCATTTTCTCAAAGGGTTTTCATTCTTCTCAGTTTTAAGTTTTAGAAAACACAAAAAAATCTTTGTGCGGTAAATGTGCAATGTCTGTTTGCTTAATTTAATTGAAGTTTTAAAACTACTTGCTTAGACCAAGTTTTTCTGCTTGAACAGCTGATTTAGCATCATTTCTGAGATCCCCATGCAACAATACTTTTATTCTACAAAATACACAATAATAAAAAAACTACTCCAAATTCTTTGTAATAGGAAACAAACTTCCTGGGACCAAGGACTGTTTTCCTTTTGTCTTTGTACTTAGTCTCATGCTGAACAATTTTTTCTGACTCCTCATGACCTCTTTGTGGTTTTCTTGGCAAAGATACTGGAATGATGTGCTTTTTCCTTCTCCAGATTATTTTACAGATAAGGAAACTGAGGCAAACCAAGTTAAGTGACTTGCCAAGGGTCGTACAGCTGCCTAAAGCCAAATTTTAACTCAGGAAGATGAGCCTTCTGACTCCAGGCCCAATACTCTATCCACTGCACCACCACTGGACAATCAGTAAGCATTTAATATATGTTTATGGAAACTAATGGAACTGAACTCAATCAATGCAGTTTTTTTGCTCTGTTTCCTCTGCTAAACCCCTCTTACTAAGTAAGCATACTTCAAAGAGGAATTGTGAATGCAATATTCATTTCTGCTAAATTGGTGATGAGCCCCTTCCAAATTAGTTAGGCTGGGCCTCAGGCCACAGGCACTCATCCATTGTTGAGCCTGCCAGTAGTCTGTCCTGTTTCAGCATTGGCAGAATATGATAAAGTTCATTTTCAGCCCTAGGTCACCTCTATGCCAATGGGAGGCACCAGAGGACAGTGGGAGAGGGGCCAAATCCATCAGGGTTTTAAGTGAATTTTTGCTTTATTAAACTCCACTGCCTTTACACATATTTAGGGGAAAGAAAGATAAGAGGATTTAATTTTCATCCCAATTCAAAACCAGTGGTCCTCTGATTATACGTGGGCTTCACAGATGGTGAGATCTGAAATCTAGAAAATTTGTGGAGCAATGTGGCACAGGAATAAATGGTTCTGCAGTCACGGTTCTGGAATCAGATTCTGCCTCTGACACAAGCATCTGTCCTTGAGTAAGTCACATGATGTCATCCAGCCTCAGTTTCCTCATCTATAAAATGATGAGGTTGGTTTAGATGGTCTCTAAGAACTCTTCTATCTCTAACTCTTTAACAATAATTATTATTATTAATAGCAAACATTTACTGTGGTCCAGGCATTGTGCTAAATGTTTTACAGTTATTAAATCATTTGATTCTCACAACAAACCTATGAGGTAGCTACTATGATGATTCCCATTTTAGAGATGAGGAAACTGAAGCAAAAATTGGTGAAGTGACTTGCCCAGGATCACACAGCTAGTAAATGTTTAAGTTCAGATTTGAATTCAGGGGTTCCGGACCCCAGGCTTGGCACATTATCCCTTGTGCCACATATATCCTAAGACCAAGATTGAAAACCTGCCCAGAGCCTTACTAGCTATGTGACCCTGAGCAAACTATTACCCTCAATTTCCTCACCCTCAAAACAATAAAGCCTAGAGCGAGATGTCTATAAAATACTTTGCAAACTTTAAAGTGCTTTAAGAATTTGAGTTGTTATTATTGCGATTTTTAAAATTAATTTTTCCTCAATGAATTTTACTGCCTCTCCCCCCAAGCAAATGTAAGCTTCTTCTACTTAAGACTTGAATAGATTGTTTCATTATTTATCTCTTCATCCTTAATCTCTAGTACACAGTAGACACCTAATAAATGCTTTTAGTTGAAATGAATTGAACTAAGCTGAACTGAAATGAATGAACAAAACATGTATTCTGCCTTCAGAGTGTTATTTATTCCGCTGAGTCATTGAATGAGTTGCACAGCTTGTTATAACTCCAGAACCCATCTCTGCCTCCCTCCTCCAATACCTTGGACAGCTCCCAGGTTGGAGACCACAGTCTTGATGCCCTTTCCTCTGGACCCATCACAGAACAGTGATGAACCATCTCATAGATCAATAAGGTTGCTTTATTTTTCTTTCCCCTCACCATTCTCAAATGTCATATTTTCTGTCATCCTCCTATTTTTGGAAAAAATCAGGCAGAGTACTCCCTCCAATTCTCAGGAATGAAATCAAGCCAAGATCCAACGAGTGCCAGTCTAGCCTCCAAAGGAGGAGACCTGAGGTCCCAGATACCTTGCATTGCCTCTTTCTCCCAGGTAGGAGTCTACCACCTGATATATTTAGGTCCCAGTCTGAAATGGAACTCGGAAATGTTACAAGACAGAGACAACCCAGTCAAGCAGCACCCAGGTTATGTGAAGGATGTGATGGACAAGGAAGGTGCATTCTGGCTGACAGGCACAATTTCTGCCAGTTCTGCAGTAATTAGAGATGGCTCCAGCTTCTCTGACTTCACTGGGTGCCCTTTATGGATTGGCAACCCCTCTCCTCTCACCATAGCCCACTTTCTGTTTGTTCCCTACTCCCTGCTGCCACAGTGTGGGGGAGAGATGTTTGCTTCCAAGCACTGTTGGACACTGTTCTCTTTTGCAGATCCAAGTCCTTCCCAATCTCCTTGGGTTGTTCTATATGGAAGGGAGTGACTTCAGTCCTGGTCCTCTTCTGTTCAAAGGAGAAGGAAGAAAAGAAGGAAGGAAGGAAGGAAGGAAGGAAGGAAGGAAGGAAGGAAGGAAGGAAGGGAGGGAGGGAGGGAGGGAGGGAGGAAGGAAGGAAGGAAGGAAGGAAGGAAGGAAGGAAGGAAGGAAGGAAGGAAGGAAGGAAGGAAGGAAGGAAGGAAGGAAGGAAGGAAGGAAGGAAAGGAGAGAGAGGGAGGAAGGGAGGGAACAGAGGAGGAAGGAAGGAAACAGGAGAAGGGGAGGAAGGGAGAGCAGAGAGAAGGAGGGAGGGAGAAAGAGACAGAGAGGGAGGAACAGAGGTAGGAAGGAAGGAAAAAAGATGGAAGGAAGGAATAGTGGAGGGAGAAAGGGAAGAAGGGAGGGAGAGGGAACAGAGAAGAAAGGAGGGAGGGACAGAGGGAGGGAGAAACAGAGGGAGGAAGGAAGGAAGGAAGGAAGGAAGGAAGGAAGGAAGGAAGGAAGGAAGGAAGGAAGGAAGGAAAGGAGGAAGAGGAAGGAAGGAAGGAAGGAAGGAAGGAAGGAAGGAAGGAAGGAAGGAAGGAAGGAAGGAAGGAAGGAAGGAAGGAAGGAAGGAAGGAAGGAAAGGAGGAAGGAAGGAAGGAAGGAACCAAAGGTGGCCACTGCTTGAGTGTGTCATCAAATCAGATGGATCTAAGTTAAGCTGAAGAGAAAGAGAAAAGGGGTGTGAATTTCTGTCTTTGCCATTTTGGGCTATGAAAAGAACGTCCACAGGCTATTACAGCAGCATGCTATAGTGGCAAGGATGTTAGACCTTAGAGTGGAAAGACCTGAGTTCAAGTCCAAATCTACTATTCATCAGCTCTGTCTCCTCTAAGACAACAACAATAATGGATTTGGAGCTGGAATGGACCTTAGAGCTCTACCTTTCAGGCCAAACCCTTCATCTGACAATTGGGAAAGGAGGTCTAGAGAGGGAGAAATGACTTGTCCAAGGCCACAAAGGTAGTAAACAGTAGAACTGGGATTTTAATTCAGGTCCTTCAGATCCAACAGCCTTTCCCATTCTGGCCCCTGTGATTTGCCATCTCTGTGCCTCAGTTTACTCATTTGTGAAATGAAGATAATTATCCTTCCACTAGCTATCTCATTTGGGATGCTGTAAGGAAAGACTAAAACTCTAAGGTGATACAGAGATGTGAATCATTATTGCAGAAGGATATTTTTCTTTGAGGGGGAGGAAGGAGAGGGAAGGATGCAGACCTATAATTTCAATCAGTATAAAAAACTCTGGAATAAGGCAATTCTTTCCACCCATCTAGGTTGGCACCAATTCTATGATTTAGCCCTAGACAGTTGTCTGGGGCAGTGAAAACTGAAGTGATTTCCCTATATGTCAGAAAAGTGAAGTGATTTCCCCATATGTCAGAGCCAGGACTTGAACTCAGATCTTTCTGACCCCAGAGGCCAGATCCCTATCCACTTAGCTCCCACTGACTCTTCCATTAGGCATTATTACCCCATGCTTGGACATTAAGAAACTGAGGCTGAGAAATGTTTATTGTCTTGTCCACTATCTCTTATCTACTAAGTATCCCAGGAAGGATTCAAACCCAGCCATCTTGCATGTCTGTCCATCTTAAAGCAGTTTGGGGAAGATTTTCTGTTAGGACTACATATAGGGTAGAATGGAAAAGGAAGAGGTTAGAGCCAGAGAGGCCAATTAAGAGGATTTTGTAGGAATCCAAGCATGATTTGATAGGGCCAGAGATAAGGCTGTATTCTACATCTCTGATTTCTATGGTGGTAGGAGTTCCTAGTGTAAAAATTCCCTCCACAGATGGAGACTGACAATTTATCCTGTAATTATAATTGGTTGCTTAGAGTAGCCAGAGGCAGTAACAAGTTGAGTGACTTGTGGGGTTACACACCCAGGAAGTGTGAAAAGTGAAACTTGAGGCAGGTTTTCCTGATGCAGAGCCTGGCCTTCTATTCCCTAGGCCATTTTAGACCTCACAATGGTGTATTAGGAAGAACAGAGAAGAGATATGAAAGGCATTTGAAATCAGTCAATAAGCATTTACTAAACTCTGACTGCATACCAAGAACTACCTTAGGTGCCAGTGATACAGATGCAAAAATTAAACAATCCCTACCCTCCAGGAGATTGCAATCTAAAATTCAGGAAATGTGTCTTCTTCATCTCCTCTGGTCCCACAGCCCTTAGCATGATGCCAGGTCCCTAGAAGCAGTCAGTGAATTCTTGTTGACTAGTTGAAGATGGGACATTTTGGGCCAATGGAACAAAGACAGAAAATATGGTTGAAGAGTTACTCCTTATCATCTTAGCCCTACTATTTCTGTTGAAACGAACCCACCCTCTCAATGAAACTGGTGAATGATGCTGAAAATATCCATTTGCTCTCATCTCGGAGAAATCTTCAACATCACAGAAATATGGCTTTGCGTAGCTGCCATTTTGGGTTATATGTGATCCATTGTTATTCACTTCTCAGGACCACTCCATAGAGAGTCTTAGGGACTTTTTGAGGAGGTTTGAAGTCAATGGGGAAAGGAATAAAGAGTACTGAATATAGAGATTCATGGAATCTGAGTTCAAATTCTGGTTCTGCTACTTACGGCATCTATGATCCCAGGCAAGTTTCTTTCTTTGTCTTGACCTCAGTTTTCTTATGAGTAAGATGGACATATGCCATGACAATTTGTACTATATGAGCAATGTTAGCAAAATGAACAATTATGAAGACTTGTATAACACTAATGAAGAATGAGATGCTCAAGAACCAGAAAAAATTCCATAAAAACAATAGCACTGTACAAACAAACTTTGAAAGCTGTAAAAACTCTGACCACCACACTGACCAGCCATCACTCTAGAAAACTGATGAGGAAACATGCTGGGCAACCCCGAGGTGAAGACATGAAATGATGGACTTTATGTGCAGAGGAAGACACATTTTGAACTCATTCAATGAGGGAATTCATTTTGTTTGATTATGTATCTATATAATATCAATATATTAATATAGTATAATTAATATAATAATAACATACATACACACATAGATGGGGCATCTAGGTAGCACAATGGATAGAGCACCAGACCTGGAGTCAGGAAAACCTGAGTTCAAATCCAGCTGCATGTACTTACTAGCTGTGTGACCCTAAGCAAGTCATTTAGCCCTGTTTGCCTCAGTGTCCTCATCTGTAAAATAAACTGATGAAGGAAATGGCAAAGCACTCCACTGTCTTTGCCAAGAAAACTCCTTATGGGTTCATAAAGAGTCAGATATGACTAAAAGAAAAGACTGAACGACATTTGCATCCTTATATATTACAAGGAATTTGTTTCTCTTTTTTTTCCAATGGAAAAGGGACAGCTAAGTCATTCAGTGGATAGGGTGCTGGGTTGAAATCAGAAAGATTCATTTGCCTGAGTTCAAATCCAGCCTCAGACACTAGCTGTGTGACCCTGGGCAAGTCACTTAACCATGTTTGCCTCAGTTTCCTCATCTGTAAAATGAGCTGGAGAAGGAAATGGCAAACCATTCCAGTATTCTCTGCCAAGAAAACCTCAAATGCAATCATGAAGCATTAGACACAACTGAAAACAACTGACCAACAGTGGGAAAAGGAGAGAGAAAAAAAGTATGCGCAATATGAGAAGCAGTGTGATATGGTAGGGTCTTGGAGTCAAAACAGCTTGAGTGCAGGTCCTGCTTCTGCCACATCTTAGCTGAGGGACCATGAACAGGTGACTCAGTATCTTGTGCTGAGCAATTCTGGGTGCAGACTAGTTGCTGAGACACCTCAGTGAAGGAAGTTTCCACACTGGGAGCTCTCCACATTGATGCAATCACAGGTCCTTAAACACCAGCATTTATTTTGCCTTTTAAGCATTTCTATATTCCAGGAAATGCTTTAGATGCTGAAGATACAAAAGCAAAAATAGATAGATGAAAGATAGACAGATACACAGATAGACAGACAGACAGATAGACAGATGGATGGATAGACAAATTAACAAACCAATAGGTCCTGTCCTCAAGAAGATTACATTTAGTGAATGGATCACAGGACATGACGTTAGGAACACATGATTTTAAATCCTACTTCAGAAACTTCTAAACTTTTGTGACCCTGGAAAATCTCCTCCAGGCTCAATTTTCTTGTCTGCTGAATGAATATAATAATATTACCTACTCAATATGGTTGTTTTGAGAATCAGATGATCTAATTATTTAAAGTATTTTGCAAACTTTTAACTATAGAAATGACAACTGTTGGCATTTTTTAGTTATTATTATTCAACTACTGAGGTGGAGGAGAGGGAAACAACATGGATACAGATACACAATGTGAAAAGGAACCCCTGCCCTCCAGGACTTCTCTTCTGCTTCTGGCATTCATCCCGCGTCATCCCACACTGCAGAGCTTTGTGGCGTTAGACACCACGAGGATGGAGGCCAAGAAAAACGTCTCAGGGAAGCCTGAAATCCCATCAATGACCTGGTACTGGATTTAAGAGTAGACATCTCGGTCCCCGTTGTTTTCTGAAGCCATTTGGAATGGAAGCAGTAATTTGGTAGGTGATTCCTCTGAGCCTCCATGCCAAGGTCCTATTGAGGGACCTGCTCGTAAGCTTCTACCATCATTATGTGAAGAGATGATACTAAAGGCAAACCCTGAAATGGGCCGTCCACACTCAACCCACAGCCTATTGAGAACTTGCCTTCTATTTCATTTTGCCCTTTTTATTATGTTCAATTATAATAATTCAAAGAACTATTTAAATATGGGTTTAATATTAATTATAACATTACTTAATGTTAAATTAAAATTATTTAAATATTTATCTACGATGATTCAATATTAATTGATTTAATATTAAATCATAATTATTGTTATAGCTAATATTTATATAACACTTACTATTGTTCCAGACATTGTCCTAAGTGTTTTTCAGTTATTATCTCATTTGATTCTCAAAATTGCCCTGCTAGCAAGCTGCTATCATTTCTCCTTTTCTACAGATGAAGGAACTGAGGTTGAAAGGGGTTATGATTTGCTTGGAGTCCTTCGACTAATAAGTGTATGAGGGAAGATTTGAATCCAAGCCTTCCTAACTCCAACGGCATTTAGGTGATGCAGTGGAAAGAGTGCCAAACCTGAAGTCAGGAAGACTCAGTAAGTTCAAATCTAGCTTCAGATATTTACTAGCTATATGACCCTGGGCAAGTCACTTAACCCTGTTTGCCTGTTTCCTCGTGTCTAAAATGAGTTGGAAAAGGAAATGGAAAACCACTCTAGTATCTTGCCAAGAAAACCCCAAATGGGGTTACAAAGAGCTGGACACAACTGAAAAATGACTAAACAACTATCCATTATTCCACCTTCTTGTATATTATGAACTATGTTAAAATTAACATAAGAAAATGTTGCATACCAACGTTATTTTTCTGATGCTTCATCTTAATGTGGAAGTGCTCCTATATTCTCTAAGACTGTACAAGAGGAACATGTTCTCTGTGAGTTTCTACCAAGCTACCTCAAGGCTTTGAAGAGAGGTCTAGGGATGAACTAACTGCATCTCTATCATCTGAAGACCAGCTTGGCCAATTTAAGACTGTCACCGAGATGGGTACAAGAAGATGAATCTCAAAGACCATCCACTAAGCTACAAAGGGGTTGTCATCTGCACTGACTGAGGCAGCACTGAACCTAACGAACTTCGAGTCAGCCCCAGGAAGTATTGACAAATGACACAATTTAGAGTTAAGTGTCAAGATGCATGGTTCAGTCCAAAAGGTGCCTTGGAACTTCAGGGGAAGGAGGGGAAATGACTGATACTCCAAGAAAGGCTGGAATTCAGAGTTGAAGAATATGGGAAGACCTTTCCAAGTCAGCTCCCTAAGGGCAGGGTTCTTTTTTTTCTTTCAATTTGTCCTTGTGTCCTCAGTACCAAGTGCACAGAAGGCATTTAATAAATACGTATTCATTTGAATTGAGTGTGTTAGAAGACTTCAAACTGAAAATTGCATAGCATATTCTTGCCACTATGTTGTTTGGGGTCTGATGAATCAAAGAGAATGTCAGATGAGTGGTAACGTGGTAAAAATAGGCTGACTTAAGAAATAATTTACATTCAGAAGCCATTCACTAGTTATTCCTCAAACCACCATATCAAGTCTAGGGCCTTATGCACAATAAGTGTCTGGTAAAAGAAATATCTTGAGGTTCCTTGGCCCTCCATGACCTTCCAGCAGCTTCCATCAGTCCTCTACACCCGACACCTACCCCTCCTTCAAACCTTCCTGTTTCTTTCACTCAATAATGTGTGAGTTTCTGGAGGGCCAAGACTGTCTTTGTATCCCCAGTACTTAGGACAGTGCCTGTAACATAGTAGATGTTTAATAAATACTTGTTGAACTGAACTGTACAGACTTTCTGCTGTGGGCAACAACATCCTTCTAGGCCCTCAAGATTTCAAATCTCAGAGTCATATCTGACTTTTCCCTCTCCCTCAACCACACTTCCTAATCCAATTCATTGCTCAATTTTGCTGATTCTATACCCACAGTTATCTCTCTTATCTATCACCTTTCTCTCCATTCCTATAGCCATCAACCCTGGTTAATGTCACTTCTCCCTTGGATGGTTGTAATAATCTCTTAATTGGATTCCTGCGTCGAACTTCTCCCCCTCAGCAATCTATCCTCCATATGGTTGTTAAAATGATTGTCCCAGGACGAAGGTCTAACTACATCACTCTTCTCCTCTGAAATACTCATTGGTTCCCCACCATGAACTACAAGCTCTTCAGTATGCGCCAAACTGGGAAAGACTTTAAATACCAGACTAAAGAGCTTGAATTTTATCCTGTCAACAATGGGAAGCCCTTGAAGGTTTCTGAGCAGGGAAATAATGTGATGAATGCAGGGTTTTTAAAAGATTAATTTGGCAGAGGAAAATGGACTGGATTGGAAGAGGAGACTGGAGCCAGGGAGACCAGCCAGGAGTCTACTAGGAAGGAAGCAAGCAGGTCTTTCTCCTCCAAAGTCACTTTGAATATGCTTTAGATGTCTGTATATGTTTTCCATAAGCCTATGTAAGTATACATTGGCTCCACCATTAAAACATAAACTCTAAGAAGGCAGCAAACTTTTGCCTTTATCTTTGTCTTCCAGTGTTTAGCACAGTCTTTGATATAAATGAGACTTTCTGAGTAATTAGTCGACTGATTATAATAATGATAGCATAATCTGATAATTTCCTACACTGGATATGTGAGAGTGGGATTGGATTGGCAGTAAAAATGGAAAGATAGGTCTTTATACCAAATATATTCCTAAGGAAGAACCAACATAGCTTGTGCACTGGTTCTCTATAAGGAAAGAAGGAAAGAAATTAGTCAAAGATGACCAAGCAATAAGCCCGGATGACTCACATGTTATTTATAGATCATATGTTTAGAGATAAAAGGTGCTCATCTAGTGCAGGGTGTCTTACCGATTTTGTGTGCCTTGGCTCCTTTGGACAGTATCTGCTGAAGCATATGGACTCTTCTCAGAATCAAGTTTTTAAATGTAAATGCATAGGACTATAAAGGAAACTATGTATGCATGTATATAGGTCTATATGGGTATACATATATATATAGAGGTGTGTGTGTGAATTTATACATTTCACATTTTAATGAGTTAACAGATCCAGATTAACAGTCCCTGATCTAGTTCAACCCCTAATTTTACAGAGGAGGAAACTGAGGCCCAGAGGTTAAGTAACTGACCCAAGGAGCCATCAAACTCAATTCATCTCATTTTATATCCGGGGCCATTTTCATCACATCATGCTACTCCCAGAAAAGAAGAGTGGGGGAGCCAAAGTTCTTTATAAAGTTCAATGCTGAGTTCAGGGGTGTAGATGCTAAATCTGAAATGATGCTGGGAAAGTCAAATGGAAATACCAACATGCATTTGGTGATGTAGTTGTTATTATGGCAGTAGATGAAAGTCATGAAAATGAATGAGATTCTAAAGGAAAGAAGAAAGATCTCAAAGCTCCAAAGGCAGAGAACTGAGTTACAGGTAAGTGATGAAAGGAAGAAGAGCCAGTGAAGAAGACAAAGAGAGAGGAGGCAGAGAATTAGGAGGAAAAAGACAGGAAGGTGTTAATAGTATAGGTATATTAGGAGGTGGTTAATAATATAGAAATAAAATATAAATATTTTTATAGAAATGAAATAAATGCTATAGAAATAAAGGCAAATGAGAACTGAGAAATGGCTTGGATGAGGTGATGAAGTTGTCACTGGCCTTTGAGGAGGGAATTAAAGTGGGCCTTTTGAAGGACATGAATAGTTCCTTCTCTCTCTTCCCTGAATGTTTCTAGAAAAGTCTTCCTTTGTTTTTCTTATATGGGTCCTGCCAAATGACCACCACCCCTCCACCCTAATTCTTCTGCTTACCTCCTTTTCTTCCCCAGCTCATCTCAATTCCTACTTCCCTATTTCATTCTGCCCTCATCTCCCTCCTCTTGTCATTGATCATTCAGTTATGTCCAACTCTTCATGACCTCATGGTCCATAGCACATCAATATTGTCCATGGGGTTTTCTGGGCAAAGATACTAGAGAAGACTGCCATTTCCTTCTCCAGTGGACTAAGGAAAACAGGATTTAATAGACTTGCCCAGAGTCATGTAACTAGTAAGTGTCTGAGGATAGATTTGAACTCAGGTCTTCCTAATTCCAGGCCCGGAGCACTATTCACTGAGCTCTCCTCTATTTTCCCTCCTTACTCCAGATCTTTCTCCCATGTTCCAACTAAATCTAAAGCAGACTCTTTTTCCTTAGGCCAATTATTCCTCTTCTGTGGGCCTAAGTGTTCACATTTTCTTTGTTTTTCTCAAGAGTAGAAGGCAAAGCATTTGGGGTTAAATTGCCCAAGTCACACAGCTAATAAATGTCAAGTGTCTGAGGTCAGATTTGAACTCAAGTCCTACTAATTTCAGGGCCATTACTTTATTCTCAGCTCCACCTAGCTGCCTCACACATTTTCAAAAGGAGGCTGAACTAGATGGTCTCTAAGACCCCACTTTTAATTTTTAAAGAGTTCAGGACACTGATGGAAGTTCCTGCACTCCTATGACAAAATAGTTGCCTGGTCTTGGAAAGCAAGGTCTAGCAAGATGAAATTGACTCCATCTACTCCTTTCTCCCCCTCCTCTTCCTCTTTTTCCTTCTCATTTTCTTCTTACCTCCTGTTCTCTACCACTTTTCTTCTTCTTTCTTTTTCTTGTCCTCTTCCCGTTCTCTCTCTACTTTCTCCTCATCTTTTTTCTCTTTCTCTTTCTTATATTTTTTCTTTTCTTTTTTCTTCTGCTCACATTCCCTCTTCTTATCATCTTTGTCTTATTCTTCTGTTTTACCCAATTATCTGAATTCTTTTCCTCTTTTTTCTCTCTCTTTCTTCTCTTCCTTTTTCCTTTTTATTTCTTGCTCCCCTTCCCTCTCCTTTTATTCCTTCTTTTTCCCTTTCCTCTTCTTCTGCCTTCTTTTTCTTTTTCCCTTCTTTCTCTTCCTTTCCCTCTTTCTATCTCTTCCTGTTCTTTCTCACATTTTTATCCTTTCTTTTCTTCCCCATCCTCCTCCCAGAGCTGTCTAAACTGACTGAGGATTGACTTCTAAGTGTATTCTTTAAAATAAGCCCAAGTTGCTATCAGAATAGAGAATTCAATTCAGAAACTATTCCTTGACATCAGGACATTTGATCATGCTTATTCCTAGGTCTCTAAGACAGCAACAAGACATCAATTTGGAATGCATCTTTCTGTGTGAGGACAGGAGTTAAATTATAGTCAACAAGCCCTGTCCTCCATCACACAGCCTGTCTCATTGCCCAAAACTATTATGATTTCCCAGTGTGCTCCAGGGACACTCTGGGAGGCAAGGCCAGGACAGCTCCCTTTCCAATCCCATTCTCCATATCAGAGTCCTAAGGCTACCTTAGAAGACTCCCAGCACAATTCATGCCTTCTAGTCAATGGAAGCACTTTTTTCCCTTACTCTAAAATGGAAATGTGCCTAGTAAAGGTGAGTGATTATCATTTTTATTTAATGTTTATTCTCTCTGTGATCTCCAATCCTTGAATCCCTCAGTTCTTTCCCTGTCTATCATGCTTACACTGGACGTACGTGCTTCTCTTTCCCATTTTGACCTGTTGGTGAACAAGTTCGATTCTACTCTGTCCTTTCTCTTGGGTCCTTTGCTCCTTTATATCATTGAAGATTTTGCCTTGCCAAACCCTAGCTTTAGATTATTCCCATAATCCCCTGCTTTGGTTCCTATCTTTGTGTTACCCAATGAAATTGGAGAAAATCAAGGGACTATCCTAACTGGGTTCACTACAAACTTACATCACATAATGTCACAGCTGGCCCTACTCTCTCTGATCTAATCTATATTCACCCAACACAGCATCTTTTGAAAAACCTTTTCATCCTTGCTCAAGCCTCCCATGGTTCCCTTCCCTACAACCTTGGGGACAACCTTGCCCCACATTCCACTGAAAAGAAATTGAGACCAATCACAGAAAGCTTCCTCTACCCTCTACCTCATCTCATATTACTTAAATGCCTTCAGCAGCTATCTCCTCCTTAACCCCTACCACAGGAAAAGATAGCCCTCCTTATTAAGAAAAACTCCTCTACATGCACAAATGGTTGCAGTCTATCCCACTTTCTCCAGCAGATTGTCCTGTCCATCAGTCCTAGTTTCCACCAATCTGCAATCATTCCTGTCTATTGGTTGTTTCTCTACTGCAGCAGTCAGTAGGTAACAGTCTCCTAGTTGCTTCTCACTGACTGGGCATTTTCACTGGCATCCCCTGTGCCTGGAACACTCCCCATTTTCATCTCTACCTCTTGTGTTTCTGGTTTCCTTCAAACCTCAGATAAATTTTCACCTTCTGCATGAAAACTTTCAGTCTTCCTTAATTTTAGTGCCCACCCTCTGTTAGTGATCTCCAATTTTTCTTCTATAGAACTTGTTTGTCTAGAGTTATGTTGTTTCCCCCATTAGACTGGGAACTCCTTGAGAGCAGAGGCAGGTGTTTGCCTTTCTTTCTATCCCCAGCTCTTAGTATAGTGCCCAGCACATAGTAGACACTTAATAAATACTAGTTGACTGACATAAGGAATATTGTTGGGGGGAGGAAGAGAGAGGGAGGGAGAGAGAAAGAGAAAGAGAGAGCCCTTGCACACAATTGGTTAGAAGAAAATGTGATTTGTGAAACAGTTAAGTGTATAAAGGAGATTGTTTACTATGATAAAGGATTCTTTGCTTTTCAAAAAGAGTCCTCACAGAAAGTATCCCCATTGTGCTGACATATTTTTCTAGAGGAGAGAAAGGTTCATAGCAAAAATCTCTGCTCTCCACAGCAATTCCTGGCTATAAATTACTGGAGCTGAGTCCAAGACTGCACCACAAGTCAGGCCCCAAAAAGTATCTAGGAAGTATAACGCTCTGCAGCAAAATGGAATTGCATGCTGGCTTGTAAGGAATGATGCTAGAGTGACATCTAGAGTTACAGAGAAGACTGTCATGTAGCTGAGCTTTTGTCTCTGGAAAATCAGGTCCCTGCTTATTGTTCCCAAGCTAAAAACACAAAGTTTTATTTTGTTTTGTTTTTGGTACATCCAAAGACAAGAGCTTGTTTATCTCCACAGAACCCCAAAAAGGTATTTCATAATGGTAAAAGAGAGGGAAAAGTTATGAGATAGTGTGACGAAACCCAGAAAAAAATTAGACAGAGAAGAGGAAGAACCTACTTAGGAAGAACATGGATAAGGTGGTAAATATCTGGAAGAGGGCCTCAAGATCATGCTAGATGAGAATCAGGAGAAAGAACCTGGGCAAGAAGGATAGGAAGGCAGGAAGAACGGAAGGGGGATAAACATCAAAGCTATCATTAAATTCCCAAGTGAAATGGACGGCCTTGGGAGATAGGAGGTTCCATTTTCTCTAAGGCTCAAATGAGGAAACAGGCTCTGAAAAGGTTTCATATAGCAGAGATCATCTTTTATGCTTTGTTGTTTTCTTTACAACACCTAACCTAAAAGTGCTGAGCACTCAAGTAGGGCATTAGCTTGGGGAAGTGGACTCAGCACTGCATCTGAAATCAAGAATTCAAATCAAAAGCAGGTTCCAAATCCTGCTTCCAAGACATACTGTATGAAATTAGATAAGTCAATTAGTATGTCTGTCCCCCAATTTTTTTCATATTCTAAATAAGGGTCTAGAGCACAGTGATTTCTATGGTCTCTTCCAGCTGACTATCTATCACCCAGATATCTCATGCAGCTCTAAGTAAATGTTGGATCTTATTGCTTAATATACACTTTTCACAAATACTGTCATAGACAATGATGTCTTTTTGTCTTGTTGCTCGTGACAGCAGGGAATTAGACTGTTAACCTCGTCTACATGAGGGAACCAATTTTAGTAAAGTCTTAGGATGAATACATACATGGGAATATTTCCAAAGAAAACAAAAAAATTTTTTACCTAATCCCAACTCCAGATATGCCTATAGAGTGTTTTGAAGTATCACAGCAACAATCATGTTGGCCAAACACCACATGGAAAACAAAATAGAGAATGAGATCAAGTCAATTTATAATATCTCTGCCTCTCCCAACCAGCAAGTCAGTAGCTTCTGCCTTCCTATGCTCTAATTTGTTCTATCCAAAGTCTCTGTCCTATCCCCTAAATTAGCCTGTCAATAAGATGGAGGAGATGTGAGATCCATTGTGCCAGGTGGTCTTAGTATGCAAAATGATTCAACTCAATTCCACAAACACATAGTAAACATTTACAGTATATCTTGCACCATGCTAGGGGTTGGAGACATTGAGACAAGAATTAAAGCTTCTCCTCTCAGTAAGAGTACTACAGGGAGGCTATGACATGAACATGAACAAGTAGAATAAAAGATAAGGGGAAGTGGCACACAAGCCATCAAAGGGTCCTAAGACTCTTCGGGGAAGGAACAGGCACTTTCAGGCGAGGACATCAAGGAAGGCTTTACTGAAAAGATGACTGCCAAGTGAGAATATTGACTTGATCAGAACATGTCAGCATCTCCTTGGCACTTGTTTTTCATTTCAGATAGCTGCTTTAAGGATTGAGAGGTGAAGTGATATGTCCAGGGTAACATAACCACAATGTGTTAGAAGCAGGTGTAACACCAAGGACAGCAGCCCACCTGAGGACTGTTGCTGTGAATTATTTCAAGGATTTAATCACATAGTATAATGAACTCTCTATTTATTCATCAATAAACTAAACATTTTTCAATAAAGTAGAACATAGCATTCATAGCAATATCCTTAATCAATACTAAGAGTCCAAGTAAAGCCCACTTTCAAAATACCACATCATCCACCCCTAAGTCACAGTAAGAATAATCTTCTTAATGCCAAATGTCCAAGTAAAGTCCTCTTTCATCGTAACTTGTAGTTGACTTTCAAGTGCCATGGCTCTTTCTCTACCACTGGTCACTCCCGACTCTTGCCTGGATTCACATGTAGGTAACTCTCCACTTCTGCTCCATGTCTCAGCTCATGGAGACTGCTCCACTCCAAGCTCTCCCAGGCAGCTTCTACCTCTGGGAAAACAAAGTTCAACAGGACTCCATGTTGACACATGCCACCAGCACCATCTTTTCAATTCACCTCCAAAGTCCAGAGGCTCTGTGTTAACATCTCAGTTCACTTTAACAGCTCTTAGAAGAGACTTAGCCTCCTTCTTATGGGCAGATCTCTACTCTCAGAGGTCTCCTCTTTCAGCTCTCAAAGGTCTCTTCTCCCAGGTCTCAGATATCTCATCTCAGCTCTCTTCTTCTCAACACTGGATCACCCCTTCAAGCCTGGCTCTTTTTATGTCTAATTTCTCAACACTGACTCTCTATATACAGTTCTACTCAATATCTGATTGGCTAGAACTCACATGTCCATATCTGATTGGTTAAAACTCAATTCAGAAAAGCAGCAGAGGTCCTACTTTGCTTGCTATTATAGCAGGGCTTGAAGCCAGGTCTTTCTGGAGCTTAGACCAGCTCTCTAGCCTGAAATAAGAATGGAAAGATGGTTTGGAGCTAGAATAAATGCAGTGCCTGAAGGAGTGTATTTTATTCTATAGGCAGTAGGGATTGATGGAAAGCTTTGGAAAGAACAGTGCCTCATTTCTTTGGAGCTTATTTTGGCAGTTGTGTGAAGGATGGATTGGACAAGAAAGAGACAAGAGACAGAACGAGGAATGAGGAGGTCCAGGCAACTGATGATAAGGGCTGGACTCAGGTTGGGGCTTTGTAAAATGTGCCAACTGAGGGACGGTTCAGTATTAGAAAAATGAAACAAGAAAACCAAAAGTCATAACTCTAAAACTGGAAGAGACCCCCACTCTCATTTTACAGATGAGGAAGCTAGCTTCAGAGAGGTCAACTACCTTGTCTAAGTTCAAACAGTCAATAATCTTCAAAGGTAGGATCCGAACCCAGAGCTTTTGATTCTCAAGTCAGTGGTCTTTCCATTGTACCAATTTACCATTCTACTATCACCAAAATCCTTTGACTCCAAAGACAGTGGTCTTTCCATTATACCACTCTGCCATCCCCAGAGAACTCTAAGAGTAAAACCTGGACAACTGGAAAGATGGAGAAGTTTGGGGGGTGGGCAGACATATTCAGGAGGAAGTACTAAGTTCAATTTTTGACATGTTGAATGTGAGGGGCTGGTGGGATGTCCAAGTGGAGATATTTAGCAGGTACTCAAAGTTATGGAACTGCACTTTAAGGGTTAGATATCTTTACTGGGGAGTCTTGTTCTCAGTGGTATGGAAGTCAACAGTACTAAGACTTTTTTTTTTATTAGAAACATTAAGTATTAAGATGTAAAAGGTCTTGGTCTTATTTGCTTGTTTTTATATCACCTTTACTGCCCAATATAATTCTCCTCTCTCACTACCACCACCTCCAGGTTAAAGAATCACAAAAGAAAGAAGAAAAAGCAGTTAAGTAAAACTAAAATATAAATCAAGTCTGTCAGTATACACAGTATACCACATCCATGTTTCCCCATCTCCGTCAAGTTAGAGAGGAAGGTGCATTCTCATAATCTTCTTTACTGGGGGTTGGGGTAGAGCTCATTCATTAAAATTGCAAAGGATTCAGTTTCCACTTGTGTATTCTTTCTGTTTATACTATTACATAATATATTTTCTTAGTTCCGCTTACTTCATTCTGCATCAGTTAATATGTCTTCTCATATTTCTCTGTATTCATCACACATCATTTCTCAAAGCACAGCAATATTCCATTAAATTCATATCACAGAGTTTGTTAAGTTTTTACCAGTTTGGTTGCCATCTGTTCACTACTGCAGAAAGTGCCAAGTAGAATATTTGAATGTATTTTGATTTTCTCTCTTTTGTGTCCCATTTTCCAACTATTCCCAAAAGCCACATACTTTCCCTCTGAGTAAGAAGATCTAGTGTTATTTCAAAGTTCTTGGTCATTGGCTCTAAACAGAGTATTTTTGAGGCATGCAGTAGGTTTGTCCACCATAATGGAATTGAAGAATCCTAACTTTTGAAGTCATTGGCTCTAACCTGGTCACTTGACAAAGGAGGAAACTGAGGTCCAGAGGAGTGAAATGATTTGTCCAAGGTCTAATAGCTAGAAGCTACCTGAAACAGGATATGAATTCTGCTCTTCCTTTCTCCAAGTTCAATTCTCTACCCATGACACCTCCAATCCTCTTCAAATTTCTCTCCCTGAAATTATTCATAAGATTGATACCTCTATCTCTAACAGACTTTAGCCAAAACACAACCCAGCTTGCCTTCTTCAGCAGAGGTGGCAGTTGAATGAATCAATCAACAAGCATCTGTCCAGCACCAATTTCATAGATATCAGATGATACGTTTGATGTTTTACTACAAGGACAAAAATGAAACAATCCCTGCTCTCAAAGGACTGCGTTATAATATGAGAGGTTCCATTAGTTGACCTCTAAACCCCCTTCTACTTTTTCCTTTATATATTCTAGTCATAGATTATTATCTATGAGAGAATGCCCTTTCAAGATCTGATCATCTAGGATTTGACAACTCTGGAAAAGAAAGGATTGGACTAGAGGTCATCTATGGCATCTTCCAGTGCTCAAATTCTGTGGTTCAGTTCAACTCACAGAGGTTTAGATGAAGGATTGGTGTTTGTTTTCTCATGCTTTGTATATTCAGCACCTAGTAGAGGGGCTGGTGCGCAGTGAGTGTTTAATAAATGGTTAATGAATTTAATTAAATAGTGATTATCTTCTGTGTCTTAATCTAGGTCAGCAATTTCTTAGCCTGAGGTTCCTAGAGCACCACCATCACCACCACCCTGTCTCTCTCTCTCTCTCTCTCTCTCTCTCTCTCTCTCTCTCTCTCTCTCTCTCTCACACACACACACACACACACACACACACACGCACACACACACACACACACACACACACACACACACACACCCCAAACAGACTTCAGAAGGGTCGTGAACTTTAAAAAATTATTTTGAAAATTATATTTCAATATAATTGGTTTCCTTTGTAGTCCTACATTATTTTATTTTATGCATTTAGAAACATTCTTCTAAGAGATCCATAATTCCATGGAAGTCCAGTTCTGCCTGCTATAGAAAAAAAGTTTCAAGATCCCTTATCTATGAGTTACAAGGAGGAGTCAATATCACTACCCTCTAGGAATTTCAAGTTTAGGGATAAAGTAGAGACAGGATGAGACACTTCCTTCAGAAAATGCGGCATCACCATTCTTAGATCTTGCCTCTCAGAATGCTGACCCTTTGCACACCTTTCCAGGTCCTAGGAGGCCATAGAACTGAAGACAAAATATCGTCTGAACTCAGGCAACAGAAAGAGGAGAAGTAAACATGATCTTAGAGGAACGGTGGTGGTTATCCCTATGTCTGGATGATAAAACTTCGAAATGGAATTTCCCTCTGTCACAAAGCTCAGTCTTGGATAGAGTGAGTGCCAGTCAGGAGGGCAGCACTGATGACTCAGGACTATCCCATTAGAGAAGACAATGAATTTATCTCCACGAAGGTGGACAGGCACTACAGGGCACTTTATACACCTGAAAAAAAAATGACAAACAAATTTGAGAAAAGCTGAAGCTTAGTAGGGACATGTTTTGGGGAGATGCCTTTCATTTTTTCCATCCCAAATTTCAGAAGCTCAGTCTTCTCTCTCAATTTAAATTCTTACCACTTCTTTGGTGTGGAACAACCGAGCAGGGTTTGGAGTTTTGTCTGTCTTCCAGCTATTACTGAGCATTTTCCACAAATGTGTGTGTGTGTGTGTGTGTTAAGAGACCTATGAACTGTATGAGTTCAGAAACTTAGCTTCTAGTTCTAGCTCTTCCTCTAACTTACTATGTGAACTTGGATAAATCACACCCCTCCCTGGGCCTCAGTTCCATCATTCACAATAGGAGGAGATTAGGAAAGCAGTTTCATGGAGCAGGAAGACATCCTAAAGACATGCTTAGTAAACATTTACTGTCTGACTGTCATTTTACCTCTCTGTGCCTCGGTTTCCTCAGCTGTAAAATGAGGAGGTCAGATTCCATGGCCTCTTAGATGCCTTCCACTTAAAATCTATGATTCAGATACCTAGATCCTGATATCACCTGTGTGACCTTGAGAAAAATCATTTAACATCTCTGGACCTCAGTTTCTCATCTATAAGAAGGGAGAGCTTTGGAAGATGTCCAGAATTCCTTCTAGTTATGTCCATGATATGATCAGTTTAATAAGTTGGATTCTTGCAGATTGAAGCAATGTTTTTTACTTTGTATTCTTAGGGGCTTTCTCTACAAGGTTAACAAATAAATCTTTTACATGACGCATATGTATAATCTATATCAAATTGTTTGCCTTCTCCAAGAGGGGGAGGGAGAATTTGAAACAAAAAATTTTAAATAAATGTTAAAATTTTGCTATATGTTATATGTAATTGAGAAAAAATAAAAATAGACAAATTCAAATAAGCTGGATACCTGCTCATAACCACCCAGGTAGTAAGTAGAAGAGGTGAGACTTGAACACAAGTGGTGTGACCCTGGATAAGTCACTTTACCTGTCTGGGTCTCAGTTTCCTCATTTGTAAAATGATGGGAGTTGACCTTGTAAACCTTCAAGGTGCCGTCCAGCTCTAAACTGACAAAATCATGATCCTCTGACTCCCAGTCAGGTGCCCTTTTCCCTGGGCCATATTGCCAAGGAAAGCAAAGCCTTCTCCTACCTCCAGCTCTTTCTGCAAGAGGTCCCTATGAGTTATGTCTAAGCTGTGACTAATGGGTAGAGCGGAGACTTAACTCCCAGGGTCTTCCCTGATCCACCACCTTCTACCAGAATTTCTAAGACAAACAATGCCTGAAGTCAAGCACAGTAATTGAATACACATACACTCAAATACACATACATACACACACACACACACACACACACACAGAGTCTCACCAAGGATTATTTTTTTCCATGTGCACTCTGAGGACTCAGAAGAGCTATAAAGGGGAGGAAAAACCTCATAGAGTCACAAGGTTTTCCACATGCTGATTCCATTTAAATATGTGTGTATAGGGGTTAGGGGAGGAGGCCACAGCCAGAGCCTATGCCAGGCCCACAACTCATATCTCATCTTGGAGCCAGAATTCAAGCCTAGCTCTTTCTCACCCAGGAAGGACATGCTATTTGTGTTAGGTTGCCTCTCCACCTGTTGTTTCAATTATTTACAGGCCACAGTTCGATGTTGTGAAAAGAATGAAGATCTTAGAAGATCTGGGTTCAAATTCTAGGTCTCTCACTTTCTGCCAGTATAACTTAAGATAAGTCCCTCAACCTCTCTTAGCCTCAGTGTAGTCATCTGTGAAATGAGGGGCTTGGACCAGGTGCCCTCTGAGTTGCCTTTCAGCTATGACTGTTTCTGTGATGCTGAGGAGATGCTTCGTACAAAACGGTTTCTGCAGGAATGAGGTATACTCCCATACTCATTATTAACTTGGACACAATGTAGTCCCAAAGAAGTAAATGCACAAGGAGGCAGACCAAGAAACATCAACCTGAATAAGTGAATCGGAATTCAGATAAGGAGACAAGGTGAGTCATCTGTGGAAACCTTTCCAGAAAATAATTCCTGATAAGAGAGAATTTCTAGACAGGAGATTATCTTCCACATCCAGTCAAGGCACCTAAGGTGTCTAAGAAGAGAAGGCGCCAGTGTGAAATGGAAATCGATTGCAATCGGAACTAATTGTGACAGGTCCATCAGGACAAAACTCTGAGGGCATGTAAAGATGGAAGTCTTTGGAGTCTGATACGGAAAACTGAAAAAGGAGACTTGCAGTGTAAGAAGTTGTCAGTGCAGATCAAGTACTCTCTGTAATAGGCAGAGAGTGCCTGGGGTGGGAGTCACATGGAAATGAGATATCCAGAAACTAAAGAGAATGGGGAAGTGACCAACTTCCAGGCTCAAGCACAACCTAGATGACATTTTTAATGAACCCATTTTAAAGAGGCCCATTATATTTTCTTGACTTCCTAACGATCAGAACTACTCCAAAGTAGAATGATCTGCCTTGTGAGATAGTGAGCTCCCTGTGACAGGATGGTTTCATCAATGTTTAAATAACCACTTAAAGCAAAACATGAGAGCATGTTTGTTCACCTATGGGTTGGATTGTAGGGTCACAGGTCTCTTCCAATCAATCCAAAACAAATATTTGTTAAGTCCCTACTAAGTGACAAGCACTAGCTAAGTTATGGTGATACAAGTGGGAGGGGGAATGAAAATATTCCTATTCACTCTGGCCCTAACCTCTCTCCCAACCTCCAATCTCAAATATCATCTGGAACTGGGTGTCCCACAGACACCTTGAATTCAATGTCCAAGTGCTTTCCTTATGAGACTACCCCAAATTTACCCTGTCTAGATATTGCCTGTAGAGTTGTTTGCATGCTCCCCACATTGGGTGGTGCAAAGTCACCAGCCTTACTGTGTCCTCCAGAGCCATCTGGATCCAGCGGCCAGATATGGATTGGGACAACTGGAGATAGCCTAGGATGCGGTGGGGACCTTGGCCTTTGCAAGCTATGGTTTTGAACAGATCTCAGTTTGACTGAGGCAGTGCCCTTTCAATGATTAAGCCTTAATAAAATTGGGGAGGGGAATAACCTCTTTAAAAAAGAATAGATCTAGGAAGGGAAGACCTTCAGGGTTTCTGGCCAAAGCAGAAACTATTGTTATTTACTTTCATTCTGAGCCAGTCGGGGCCCAAACAGTGTCCAAGTAGGGCTAGGTCTGAGACCAGAGTGATCCCTCACTTGCATGGCATGGCATGACGTCACCCCCCTGATGTCACGGTCCTTCAAACTCACATTGGACTGTCAGCTCCTTGAGAGCAGGGACTGTTGTTTTACCTTTATTTGTATCCCAGCACTTAGCATAGATACTTGGTAAGTGATTATTTCCTCCTCTGGCTCCTTGATTTCCCCCCTTCCCTCCTTCTCTTCCTTTTTTCTTTCCCTCCTCCCCTCCTTACTTTCCTTTCTTCTTTTCCTCCTTCTTTTATCCCTCCCTTCCTTCTTTCCCTCTCATCTTCCTTCCTTCTCCCTTCCTTCCTTCCCTGCCTTCTCTCCTCCCTTCATTCCTTCCTTCCTCCTTCCCTACTTTCCTTCCTTCTTGTTTCCTTCTTAATTAACTCACAGAAGGAATTTAATTCTATTAAGAAAGACAAGTACGGGGCGGAGTCAAGATGGCGGAGTAGAAAGACGCATGTTTACGAGCTCCGAACCCACAGCCCATAGAATTAATGTAAAAAGAGATCCCCATAAGTTCTGGATCACTGCAAGGTGTGCAGAAAACAGAGTGGAAGAGATTTCCATTCCAGAGAGCCCTGGAGAGCCGTCCCCAGGGTCCGTCACGCTCCAGAAAGTGGACCCCACCCCAGCGCTGCCCTGGCCGCGGCCCCAGAGAAGCTGATCCGAGCAGGCTTCAGGGATGGAACGGCGGCCGGGAAAGTCCCTCCGCCCACAGAAGCTACAGGTCAGTGAGAAAGATGACTGACTGGCCGAGGAGAATGGGGTGTCTCCATGACTCGGGCCCCCTTGGGAGGAAGCGGCAGCGGCAGAGGCGGGAGCAGGAGGCGGCAGAGGCAGAGGCGGGGGCAGCGGCGGAGGAAGCAGCTGTTACGGTGGCCCGGGACTCCCCCAGCAGCAGGCAGGATCTTCATTACTGAAAGTCTCTGCATAAACCCCCTGAGGGAGCTGAGCCGGGGAGATGGCCCTGCCCCACCCCGCTCCATTACTGAAGGTCTCTGCATAAAGCCCCTGAGGGAACTGAGCCTGGGAGGAGGCCCTGCCCCCACCCCAGCACCAGAACTAAAGCTCACATTGATTAGCAGCCGTTTGCCGTGGAAAGCCCATTTGAATCTCAGATCCCAAGCACTAGCTGGGCTGATCTAGGCAGGGGTGGACAGGAATCTCAGAAGTCAAGTAACTGGCTGGGAAAATGCCTAGAAAAGGGAAGAAAAATAAGACTATAGAGAGTTTTTTTCGAACAGACACAAATGATACCGACTTTCGGATCTGAGGACGACGAGGACATATTCTTGCCATCAGGGAAAGACATGGAGGGTGGGGCCTCAGTACCCCAGACATCCCAGGGGGATGTCGGGTGGGCTCAGACCTTGGAAGAGCTCAAAAAGGATTTTGAAAAGTAAGTTAGACAGGTGGAGGAAAAACTGGGAAGAGAAATGAGAGAGATGCAAGAAAAATATGAAAAACAGGTCAATACCTTGGTTAAGGAGACCCAAAAAAATGCTGAAGAAAATAACACCTTGAAGAATAGGCTCACTCAATTGGCAAAAGAGGTTCAAAAAGCCAATGAGGAGAAGAATGCTTTCAAAAGCAGAATTAGCCAAATGGAAAAAGAGGTTCAAAAGCTCACTGAAGATAATAGTTCTCTCAAAATTAGAATGGTACAGATGGAGTCTAATGACTTTATGAGAAACCAAGAAATCACCAAACAAAGCCAAAAGAATGAAAAAATGGAAGAGAATGTGAAATATCTCATGGGAAAAACAACTGACCTGGAAAATAGATCCAGGAGAGACAATTTAAAAATTATGGGACTACCTGAAAGTCATGATCAAAAAAAGAGTCTAGATATCATCTTCCATGAAATTATCGAGGAAAACTGCCCTGACATTCCAGAACCAGAGGGCAAAATAAGTATTGAAAGAATCCATCGATCACCACCTGAAAAAGATCCAAAAAGAGAAACTCCTAGGAACATTGTGGACAAATTCCAGAACTCCCAACTCAAGGAGAAAATCTTACAAGCAGCTAGAAAGAAACAATTCCAGTATTGTGGAAATAAAATCAGGATAACTCAAGATCTAGCAGCTTCTACATTAAGGGATCGAAGGGTGTGGAATAGGATATTCCAGAAGTCAAAGGAACTAGGACTGAAACCAAGAATCACCTACCCGGCTAAACTGAGTATAATACTTCAAGGGAAAATATGGTCTTTCAATGAAACAGAGGACTTTCAATCATTCTTGATGAAAAGACCAGAGCTGAAAAGAAAATTTGACTTTCAAACACAAGAATGAGAAGAAGCATGAAAAAGTAAACAGCAAAGAGAAGTCTTAAGTGACTTACCAGAAGTGAACTGTTTACATTCCTACATGGAAAGACAATATTTGTAACTCTTAAAACTTTTCAGTATCTGGGTAGTTGGTGGGTCCATACACACACATGTATATGCATGCACGCACACACACATACACACATGCACACACATACAGAGACAGAGAGCACAGATTGAATTGAATAGGATGGGACCATATCTTAAAAGAAATTAAGGTAAGTGGTGAGAGAGAAATGTAGTGAGAGGAAAGAAGGTGAAATGGAATGGAGTAATTATATGTCATTTAAGAGGCAAGTAGGAGACTTTTTAGTGGAGGGAAAAAGAGGAGAGCTGAGAAAAAAAAACACAAAAAACAAGAAGTTTACCCTCATCACATTTGACTAAAGGAAGAAATAAAATGCACACTCATTTTGGTATGAAAACCTATCTTATAGTATAGGAAAGTGGGGGAGAAGGAGATAAGCAAGGGGGGGATGATGGAAGGGAGGGCAAAGGGAGGAGGGAGCAATTTGAAGTCAACACCTGGGGAGGGACAGGATCAAAAGACAGAAGAGAAACAATGAGGGGCAGGTTAGGATGGAGGGTAATTCAGTTAGTCTTATACAACACGACTATCAGGGAAGTCATTTGTAAAACTACACAGATATGGCCTACATTGAATTGCCTGCCTTCCCAAAGGGAATGGGTGGGGAGGGAGGGATAGGGAGACTTTGGAACTCAAAGTTTTAGGAACAACTGTTTAGTATTGTTGTTGCTACTAGGAAAGAAGACATACAGTTAATGAGGAATAGAAAGTCATCTGGCCCTACAGGAGAAAAGAGAAAATGGAGACGAGAGGGGAGGGATGACAGAAGAGAGGGCAGATTGGAAATAGGGAAAATTAGATTGCTTGGGGTATTGGGGTGGGGGGAGGGGAGAAAAGGGGAGAAAAGTTGGAACCCAAAATTTTGTGAAAATGAATGTAAAAAGTTAAATAAATTAATTAATTAATTAAAAAAAAGAAAGACAAGTACACATAAAAATACATATAGCATAAATATATAGTAAATACTTATAGAACAGTTAAAGAAAAGGTAACTTGGGAAGGAGGACACAAGACTGTGATTCTGGGAGATGTCCCACACTATCATTCAATCTCCCTCATCCACCACCCCCTTCTATGTCCCTTGCTCTGATTTCACCAACCAAGTTTCTGATTTCTTATTCATTTTCCCAAGACCATGGTGCCTCTGACAAGGAGCCTTACCAGGCCCTTGTTGCAAAATAACCATGATCACACCAAGGGGGCAAGGTCTTCCTCAAGTCAGCTGTTCAGTGACATGGAGTGGAAGGATCTGCCCTCTGCAGAGGAGTCTGAGAATTAAATTTGTCCCCAGTTGAACAAGACAGATTCCTATGAGCCATGCCATGTTCTTCTATCATGGTATTAAGTGAACACTTAATAAATATTAGGTTATAAATGACTGGCATTGCTTGTCACTCAGTGGACCTGAAATAGTCACCACCCCTTTGATGGCTCATTCAGATAAAGTTATTGGTAATAATAAAGACTTTATCTGCAGTTTGTTGGCTTTGGGGTCACATTACTGGAGAGTGGGCTGATGCCAATCACAGTCTCATTAACAACTAAATGGAAATACGCCTGTTGCCATAGTGAAGGATTGGCCATGATTTGATCATGCCCTGGCTCATTTGAGACTCCCTAAAGCAGGGAGAGCCTGAGCCAGCCTCTGACAGAAAGAAATGTCTGTTTCTGATCCCATGTTCTTGTCCACGTGATATGAGGACCAGCCGGAGGTTCTCAGGTCAAATCCTGTATACATGGGGAATCATAATCAAGTCATTTCACTTCAGTGCCTCAGGCAATGTTCTAAGAGTATGAATTATGTAGGAGTCACTGATCTATATCTGGGACGGGAGTTTCCACACCAGGAACCCATACAATGATAAAATAGAGGTCTAAAATACCACATACATACACCTATTCCCCACACAGAGGACCCTGCCAAAGCCAATTAGGTATCAGAAAACTAAAGCTCTAGATGGAGCCAGTCACCAGTATTCTTTCCAGTGGCAACAAAGTTTAGTAAAGAGATTGAGGGACCTAGAACCAGGAGAGACAGGTTTCAAGCTCTTCCTTTGACACTTGCTAATGATGTGATATTGGCCAAATCACTTAACCTCCTTGGTTAACCAATCACTAAACATTTATTAAGCACTTACTATGTACCCGTCAGAGGGGATATTAATGTTTGTAGAGCCTCCCTCACATGGTTGTTGCAAGGATGAAGTAAAATCAGTTATATAAAGCCAATCATCCAGCACAATAGAAGCCAGAGCTGAGGCTGTTTCTTGTGACTAAAGGGAAATGAAGGTCATGTTAAAGCACACTTAGCACTAATGAAGCACTGCTAGGGAGGAAGACATAATCATGCATAGAATGGAGACCAGCTGGAAGTACAACTGCAGATTTTGTTACGAGCTGTATTCTACTAACCTTAATTGGAACTTTGGGAGCTGGCGAGAAAAATTGCAGTCTGGAGGACATAGCATCAGATCAGAGAGAAAGACCCAAAGGAGTTTATAGAAACAAGTGGATGGTAAGGCCTGCTGTAGCTACTAACTCCCAGCTCATTGAAATGCTCGGGACAGTCATGTATCTCCTCTGCATGGTGATGCTGATGGGGTCTAGCAAGCCCAGGGACAGGGAGGGATAAGGAGAAGGGGAAGAAGAAGGAAATCCCAACTCTTTCCATTCAACCCCAATGAAAGAGAGATGCCTTCAAACTCAGTCCTGTTCTGCTGATGTTTAGAGATAGCTGTCTCCCTTAAAGTGAAAGCAGTTGAGGCAGGGAGTTATCCAAGATGAAGCCTCTTGGGGAAACCAAGACAGAGATGCCTGAGCATAAAAAGCCCCATGTGGCATGTTTCTCTGGCTCTTCCTTGCTGTCCTAGAGAACAGGTGAGGAAGCACATTTTTTCCCAGGAGAGAGATGATATATTACATGGATGGGATACTGTATACACTGTCAGAAACTGGTGTTTTGCTTACTTATTTTTCATAGTTGCAAAGATTTTTATTGTTTTTCAGTCATTTCAGTCATGTCCAACTCTTCTTGGCAAAGGTAGATAGAAAGCTAGGGCAGTTTGCCATTTTGTTCTCCAGCTCATTTGACAGGGAAACAGGGTGAAGTGACTTGCCCAGGGTCATACAGTAAGTGTCTGAAGCCAAATCTGAACTCAGGAAGAAAGGTGTTCCTGATTCTAGGTCCACCCAAACTGCACCACCTGGGTTCTAACAAAAGAGAGTAAATTCAGGAAATTTCTGTTTGAGTTAGATTAGAAATGACATAAGGTTCCAGAACATGGTTATCTAACTTTTAAATCTCATCCAGCACCCAAATATTACTCGGCACACAGTAGGTGCTTACTAAACATTCAACTAAATTGAATGGACGGGTTAGATCATTCCCCACAACTTGCTTGCTTGGTCTAGATTGTTTTCATTATGGCTTATTTATGAACATTTCCATTCAGTTTTGCCATTAGCAGCATGGGCATTTGTTTAACAAGCCTTTCTCATATTACAATTAATGAATAAACATAGTAATGATTAGAAAACAGAGCGGCTCAGTGCATCTTTTTCTGAAAGCCAATCCAAATGTTTGGGGAAATCTCATGGGCTCAGGCTTCTAAGCGACTCATATGGGCTGAACATGGCTTTTCCAGGACTTCCATGATCTGGCTTTCCCTGCATTTCCAATGGCTGTGCCCCCCTCTCCAGTCAGGACCATTTCCTTACAGCCTTTTCACCCCCCGCCTCATTCACGTGTTTGTTTCCCTTTCCATAGCTTTTCTCATGGTGACCTTTCTGCTCTTCCCTCTCTAGTTTATTTAAATGAACTTGTCAAGTGGAAAGAGGACTGGGCTGGGAGACAAAAGGTCTAAGCTGAAGTCCTGGTTCAAGGTAACTGACATCTATTTCTATGGAAGCTTAAGTCCTGTCAAGGACTTCCCTCCAGGCTCTCTATCCTTCTCCATCCTCCCAATCCAACCTCTCTAATCATACGAGTTAAAAAATCAGGGATTGGAGCAGAATATATATGCCTTAGCAATATCAAGCTATGTGGAAGCTAGGGAGCACAGTGGCTAGAGCATGGGACCTGGAGTCTGAAAGACCTGAGTTCAAATCTGACTTCAGACACTCACTAGCTGTGTGACTCTGGGCAAATCCCTTAGCCTCTGTTTCCTTTAGTTTCCTCAGCTGTAAAGTGGGGATAATAGTAGCACCTGCCTCAGTCATTGTGGGGGTCAAGTGAAGTAATATGTGTAAAAAGTGCTTAGAATAGTGCCTAACATACAGTAGGTACTTAATTAATGCTTATTATTATTTTTATTTAATATTCAAAAAATAATGGCAACCATGATCTTAGAAACGGTAATGGTAAAAATGGGTAGAATTAAGAGAGAAACATGGGGGCAATACATTTTGTGCAAAGATAACATACATGTTCTTTTATGCAACATGACTAATGTAAAAATATGTCTAATAAGAATATATATGTTGAACCCATGGACACATATATGTGTGTGCATGTGTGTGTATGTGCGTGTGTGTGTGTCTGTACAAGGTACATGCAGTGTAAATGGAACACAATCTCTAAGGGAAGATGCTAGGCTGGAGGGAGGGAATGGGGAAGACTAGGAAAGCCTTCTGTTACAAGGTGGGATTTAAGATGAGCCAAAAACAAGGATTTCTACTTTTTTTTTGTATCATGGACCCCTTTAGCAGTTTGGGGAAACCTATGGATCTCTTCTCAGAGTAACATGTTGAAATTCATAAAATAAAATATATAGGATTAAAAAGACAATTATATTAAAATACAAGTGTCAAAATATTTAAAAAAACAAAAAGTTCACAGCCTTCAGGTTAAGAAATTTTTTATCTTAAAAGAAGTTAGGGAAGTCAAGAGGTGGGGATGAAAATGGGAAGAATTACAGGCATGCCTAAAAGTCAGTGAAAATGAATGGAGGAACAGCTAGATAGAGGACTAGCCCTAGAGTCAGGAGTAACTGAGTTCAAATCTGGCCTCACACACTAACTGTCTGACCCTAGATAAGTCACTTACTCCCCATTGCCTCAACAATGAAAATGCTGAGTCATAAGATGGAGCTTTTTATGTGAAGAATGGCGAGGAGGTCAGTGTTGCTACATCACTGAGAACATGGAAGAGGGCAAGGTCTAAGAAATGTAGAAAGATATAAAGGAATCATATTGTGAAGGGCTTCCAAAGCCCAATAGAGCATTTTATATTTGATCCTGGAGGTAATTAACAGTCACTAGAATTTATTAAGGAGAGTGACGACATGGTCAATCAAGCACTTTAGGAAAATTAATTTAACAGGTAAGTGGAAGATATCTGGAGGAGGTAGAGGCTTGAGACATGGAAGTCAACCAGCAGGCTATTATAACAGTCAAGACATAAGATGATGAGGACCTATGGCAGAGTGTCAACTGCGTAAGTGGAGATGAAAGAAAATATATGGAAGATATTTGGACAGTGGAAATAACAAGCCTTAATAACAGATTGCATTTGTGTGATGAGTGGGAAAGAGGAATCAAAGATCATACTGGGTCTTGAGCCTGGGTCACTGGAAAGATGTTGTTTCCTCAATAGCAACAAGGAAGTTGGGAAGAGCAGAGGGTTTGGGGGAAAGAAAATCAGTTCTGTTTTGGACATACTGTGTTTTAACTATCTACAGGACATCTGAGAAGTTATTCATGACTGTAACTCAGATGAGAGAAAAGTGCCAGATATGTAGGGAATAATTAGCAGAAGAATGATGGAGAAGAGGCACCAGTGTAGATCCTTGAGGATACTTAGTTAATGAGAATGACCTGGATCCAGAGAAGGAGACTGAAGGAGGTGACAGACAGACAGGAAAACTGGGAGAGAGCAGTATCCCAAAAGCAAAGAGAGGAGAGAGTAACCAGGCTAAGAAAATGGTATCAAAGGCTGCAGAGAAGAATGAGAATAAAGAAAAGTCTATTAGATTTGGCTACTAAGACATCCTAGGTAACTTGAGGTTGGAAGTCATGTTGTAGGAGTTCTGTTGTAGGAGTTTTGAAAAGAGAAAAGGGAAGCATTGATTGTAGACTGCCTTCTGAAGTGGTTTAGTTATGAAGGGAAGGAGAGTTATAGAATGATAATTTTTGGAAATGGCAGGATCAAGCAAGAAGTCTTTTAATGATGGGGAAAACATGGATGCATTGGTGGGCAACAAAGAAGGAGCCAGTAAATAGGAAGAGATGAAAGACAAGAAAGTGGGGAGGAGATAGTTGTGACCATCTATTTTGGAAGATGGAAAGTGATTGACCCAGGTGTAAACTGGCCCAGATGGTCACTGATGTCTCTTCCTAAATTTTAGAATCTAGACTATGATAATTGGTGGTGAAATAGGAAAAAACAAGTCCTGTTCTTACCAATATGATTTTAATTTGGTGATACCTTATGTCAAGGCAAAAGTGGTATGTGTTAGGTCTACTTAAGATGTAGTTTCTAAGGTGTCTTTTGAATCTAGATGAAGTCAGTGAACTCTTCAAAGTTCCCTCACATTGACATAAATCTGGAAGTGACCTTAGACATCATTGAGTCTAACTTCTTCCCTTTTTACAGGGAAAGAAACTAAGAACTATAAAAATAAAGTGATTAATACCAAAGCACACAGGATTCCAATCCAGGTCCTTTGAATTTCACAAACCAGAGGTTCCATTCATAGATGCTAGTAGAAACTCTGCACCTCAATGAATCTTTTCCTAGTTTCCCTGCCTCATCAATTAATGCAAGACCATTATTCCAGCTTTTCCATGAATGCTGAAATAATAACAATTTATGTTTGAGAAAATGGTCTTGGGAACATAATAGCCCTTCACACTATAAGAATATATAATCACACCACCTTAATTGCCAGTTAATCACACCTGACAAGATTCATCCTAGAGTGATTAACTTTTATGACCAAATTATAAACTTTGGAAGGTAAAAGAATAAAATGGAAAAATGCAACAGATCATTGGAGTCCCAACAGTAATATGCAAATGTGACATCTTAGTTGAAATTGAATAGGCTGTCAAAGATTGCACATACTCTGGTTTCTTATATCATTCATTTCAATGATAACATTTCATTTGTCTTTTGCAAATGGAAGACTGCAGTGCATACAGTCTTAACCCTAGAGTGGAAGGGACCTAATGGATATCAAGTCCAATGTCCTCACTTACAGATGGGGAAACTGAGGCCAGGGGAGGATAAGTTATGTACTTAAGGCAGCATAGGCAGTTATGACTCAGAGCATGGACTAAACATTCATATAGCACCTACTATGTGCCAAGCACTATGCTAAGTGTTTTACAGGTATCTCCTCTCCTGCCAGAGCCCTGCTATCTTGCTCCACCTCTACCCTGAGATCAGTTCCTTAAAAGACATTTTCCATAGCTCGTGCTCAATAAATGCTCCTTGAATTGGACTTGTTTGAACTAGAGGAAGAATTACCATTGTCAAAGGGGAATTACATTGGTGGCACAGGGCAACACCTATAGCAGGTTAGATCACTACCTATTGGTAGCATCTTTAGAAAGGAAAAATTTCAGACAGCAGCAGGGATTAGGGAAAGTGATGCCTCCCCAAAAAAAAGAAAAAAGCAAGAAAAAAGGATCCCTGACACATTGCTCACTGCATAAAAGAGAACAGAAGGAAGATCAGAGGGTGACAGGCAAGCAAGACAGATTTGAAACTAACGTGAAATTTATCATGTGGATATCAGATCTGTCTTGCTGATGTGTGTGTGAAGCTATACACAGTGGAGATTCTCCATTTCTAGTGTAATCTTTTTTTATTTTAAAAATAGTAATACCTAATATTTCTATAGAAGTTTAAGGTTTACAAAATACTTTTACATATGTCACTTCCTCATAGATTCTGTGATCTAGATGCTATATTTTCCTCATTTTACAGAGAAAACTGAGACTTGAAAGAGGTTGAATGCTTTGCTCAGGGTAGCACCAAGAGGTAGGATAGGCACCTTCAGCCTTCTGGACCCTGGGGGATCTAGATCCTATTTTATCTGTTGCTGATTTTTCTTTAATTCCCTCGGTTCTTACCCTCTACCCCTGAATTTTGCCACTCTAACCCAGAACAATCCACTCTGCTTGGGGCCACTACCAGAAATTGCCACTGAGAGGCAGTGTGGTGTAGTACTACGAGCCTCAGATCCAGGGGCAGAGGAGACTTGCTAATCTTGTGTCTGACACTTTCTAGGTATGTAGCCTCAGGGAAATCATTTCCCTCCTCTGGGGTTCATTTTCTTCATCCAAGAATCGAAGACATTGGATTAAATGACCTCTAAAATCCCTTCCTGTTCTAATCTCAATTAAATTCAGCTCAGTTCAATTCATTGTAACTAAAAAGTTTTAGTAAAAATCTACCATGTGCTAGGGATTAGGGATGAAGAGGTAAAAAATGAAACAATCTCTATTCAAGCCCTCCTGGGACCCGACCTAGACACCTGTGTGGTAGAATGGATGATCACAGAGCCTGGAGTGAGGAAGACAAGTTCAAATCCTAACTCAAAAATCTAGTAGCTTAACTAGCTTCATTTCTATTGTCTATAAAGTGAGGATGGTTTATAAAAATAGAATAATTCTCATAATAATACCTTCCATAGTTGTAATGAGGATCAAATTAAAGATGGAAGGGAATAGATATTTATATAACATATGTGTGTGTGCTAAACACATTTTACACGTAACTCATTTGAGATATGTTGCAAACTTTAAAGTGCTAGATGCATACTAATATCATTATTATTTCCCATATTAGATTATACCATTATGCATCATATGAATAGTGATTAAGGAGGCATTTCTCTTTCTCTCATTTGGTTTACAATGGGGTTGGGGCTCTGATTTCATAAGCATAGGAAATTCTTGGTGTGAAACCTGTCACTGCCAAACCAGATCAGCAGCTCAGTGGTCATTTTTAGCTTTACATAGTAACCCAGGGATCTGACTCATTAAGGGACTCTTCCATGGCAACATGTTCAGTATGTATTACAGACAGGATTTGAACCCAGGAGGATAAGCCTGGCTCTTTTATCCAATATTTTCACGCTGTCTCTTACCTTTCATAGTGAAGGTAAAAGAGCAGAGCTTTACCTAAATACATTATTTCGGGAATAAGCCTTGGGTATTGTTCTTCAGTCTTATCTGAGTCGTCATGATGCCGTTTGAAGTTTTCTTGGCTAAGATATTGAAGTGGTTTTGCCATATCCTTCTCCAGCTCATTTTACAGATGAGGATTGAAGCAAGCAAGGTTAAGTAACTTGGCCAGGAGCACAGAGCTAATGTCTAAGGCCAGATCTTCCTGCCTCCAGGACTGGTGCTCTATCCACTGCACCACCCAGCTTCCACAGAGTTCATGGACATCCTTTAAAAACATCCACCACTCCCTATTATCCCTCAAGTGACCATCCTCTATCTATATCCTTCCTTTCTCAGTCAACTACTATCAATGATGTCATCACTCATTGCTTCTACTTCCGGACCTTTCACACACTCCTTAATGTTTTGCAATCTGGATTTCTACCTCATATGAGAAATTAAATTAGCATCTCCAATATTAATAGTAGATCTTTCAATTGTGAAATCGAATGGTCTTTTCCAGTTCTTATCCTTCACAAACTCTCTGCTGTGTTTGGCACTGTTGATAACCCTCTGCTCCTGGACACATTCTTATTTTGGGGTTTAGACTCTGCCCACCCAGGGATACCAAAAACTGTTGCGTTTTCATGATGTGTTGTGGTGGAACCGTCTCAAAGAATTCAGTCAGACCACTTCTCATCCAAGTATAGGCATTTACTAAGATTGATGCCTCTCATAAAGCGACCTAATTTCCAGGAGGAAGTAGCAACTTAGAGAAAGCAAGATAGATTTTATAAAGATGCAATTACATGACAGAAATTATGAATATTAAAAAGGAAGGAGGAGGTTGTTAAGGGATTAAGTAATAGAAGGGGGTCCCAGCCACAGTGGAACTGTGCATGCAATTACCATAGTGCATACAGAAAAACCCATTTAGAGGGGTATGTAATATGTGTGCTAATGAGAAGCCTCTCTATGTCACAAGTTCACTTTAGGTCAGTTCTTTACTATTACTGTGCAGGTTCCTACTTAGGGAAAGTCCCTTGTATTGTTCTGGGGTCCACATCCTGCTCAGGCATCCTGCTGGTGCTGTTTTCTGATTGGTCAGCTCTTGTGGCCCTGTCTGAGATTAGATGGATGTGGTTGTGGTTGAGTACATGGACACACCTGTTGTTTCTACGGGAAATATGAGGAATGGGTCTGGGGGCAGTGGCTACCTAGAGGCAGTGGCTGGGATCCCATCACATGGACATGCCTTCTGTGCTGTGAGAAATACAAGTTCATGGGCACACCTGTTGTTCTAGTGAGCAGTGAGATGTATATGAAGAAGCTAGGATATTGAGTGGGGTGGGGAATGAGTGGCTAGGTAGGGGCAGTGGCCTGCCATTCAGTGGGGACTATAAGGAAGTTAGAATATTGGGGCTGGGGCAGTTTTATTAGGATTCCATCATTATCACTGGAATTTCATGCCAATCCTCTCTCTTGGTTCCCCTACCTGTCTGCTTCCTCTCAGTCTCCTTTGCTAGATCATCATCAGGCTAGACCTTTCCCAAAGTTCTGTCAAGGGTCCTCTACTTCTCATTCCATTCCACCATGCCTTCTCTAATCCAAACATTATTTCCACTTTCTCTTTACTGATAACCTGATTCCATCTCTGGGTCCCTCAGTTCTGGAGGGTAAACCTTATCTTGCCTGGGACCTAGGCATCTGCACCATTTCCTAGCCCCCTGAACATCCCTTGGCACCTGAACTCCTCCTCACTCATGTATATTTTCCAGTGCCCCTTAATATGCTGCTTTCTTCCATTAGAATGTAAACTCCTTGAGGGCAGCTTATATTTAAGTCTTATTTGTTTATGTTTGTGTTCCTAGAAGCTAACACAGTGCCTAGAATGTACAACATGCTTAATAAATGTTCTCTTCCCTTATCTCTCTACATTGTCTCAGTGACTTCTTCAGCTCCTACAGGTTTAATTATCATCTGTGCAGATAGATATACAACCCCAATCTCTTCTGGAAATTCCTGGCTGTCCTACAGATATCTTAAATGTGATATATTTGAAACAGAAATCATCTTCCTTCCTATTCCTGGTCTTCTCTCAATTTTCCTCTTTCTCTCAGAGGCATAAGCATTTTCCCCAACTCCCAGACTCATAACGTCAGCATTATCCTCACCTCTTTGCTCTCCTTCACTTCACATATCCAATCACTTGCCAGACCTTGCTTTTTCTTCCTCCACAACATCTCTCAAATCTGACCCCTTCTCTCTACTTCAGTCTCCCTAACCCAAATCCAGACTCTTATAGTCTCTTACCTACAATAGTGCAATGGCTTCATATCTCTCTGCTGTGATCCATCATTCTCATGGCTGCTAAAATGAACTTCTCAAACACCAGATCTCAATAAACTAGGATAAAACATAAATTCTGTTTCTTTTAAAGCTTTTCCCAACTTGACCCCAACCCATCTGCCTAGTCTCTGTGTGCATTTCTCCTCCTCCTGAATTGTCATCCATCCCAACCGCTCTTTACCCAATACTCCATCTCTCATCTCCATACCTTCACTTTGGCATCTTCTTTGAACTGCTGTCATCATGTTAATCAGCCCCCTTAAGAATACCAAGGCTAAATTTTTGTGGGTTCTAAATTAAGAGTGAGAAGACCTGGATTTGAATCCCGCTTTCACTAGCTTTGTGATGTTAAACAAATCATTGTACCTCTCTAGACCTCAGTTTCCAAAAAATAATTAGATTGGACTGACTGACTTCTGAGGTCTGTATGATCCAGCTCTCTGATGATATGATCCTACAGCCAGGTTACCAGGCAGAGGGAAGAAACCCAGAAGGAAGTCACTGAAGGAGAGAGTCAGGAAGTCGGCAGCCATTCAAGCGAGGGATACAGGAGATCAGAGGCAGGAGTCAGTGATGCATCAGGATTCGATTTCATGATGTGAAAGCTAGGAGAGCTGGCACGGCAGATTACCAGGAGAGAAGGGTCTAGGGTCTTGCCCACTTGAATCCAGACTAGCTCCTCCTCTTCCTCTCTGCAATTTCATTTCTTATGTCCATCTGTGCCCTTCTGCTTCCCTAAGGGCCCTACGTGACATCTAGGGTGAATTTAAAATTCCCAAGATGGGCAAAAATTCAAGATTGGAGCACAAAACAAAGTCATTAAAAAGGTAGACGCTGAACATCACTAAAAGCTTATTTAAAAAGACAGAAACCAAGGTAAATATTTAAACATGAAAAACCACTCAGTATGTGGATATATCTGTAGAAGGGAGAGGGGAGGGATAGGGGAAGAATCTAGTATGGGGTCTTTGTTTGTTTCCTGGACTTGTGGTTCCATTTGTATATTGGATGCCCAGTAAGGAAACCCCATCTACCAAGTTAGATTGTCATCTCTGTGATTTAGAGTAATATCAGAGAGATGCCTGGGACTGAGAGATTAAATTATTTATACAGGAACACAGTCAATGTGAGTCAGAGACAGGGTTTGAACTCAGGGCTTTCTTCACTCCAAGGTCAACTATCTACTTCCAACTTTATGGTATATAGATGTGCACAAATAGAAGGGAAAATAAGTGGAATTCAGAAATACATTAGAACATTCATTTGAACTGATGCAAATACAGTAAGAGGATAGCTAGGTGACACAGTAGATAGAGTTCTGAGCCTGGAATCAGCAAGATTCATCTCTCTGAGTTTGAACCTAGCCTCAAACACTTACTAGCTGTGTGGCCCTGGGCATATCACTTAACCTTGCTTGCCTCAGTTTCCTCAACTGAGCTGGAAAAGAAAATGGCAAACCACTCCAGTATCTTCCTCAAATGGGATCACAGAGTCAGACATGACTGAAATGACTGAATAACAATAGAAAAGGTATATCTATTTTATTTCCATCACTTTTCTTTGATTCCTACCCTCCTCATATCCTGTATGACTTCAGTTCTGTAGGAGCTCCCACATATGTTTAGCTGAAATAAAATCAAGAGAATGAGATAAGTACTGGGTAGTTGTAATTAGTTGATGTTAAAATGTTGCAGTTTCATGCTGTTCTGTGTGGGTTTCTCCCAGAGATGGGATCAATAATTCTCCCTTACTGAGCTCTTCATTCCCTCCCTCCCCTGATTACCTCAGCGCTAAACATAGCATCACATCCTACTCACCAACTAATTCAGGAAGAGAAAGTGGATGTCTTTTACCAGGGGATGGAAAAATCTCCAAATGAGGACCCCTACAGTTTCTAGCAGCAGTGAATTAGGCCCCTGGGGGCTAGAGAACTCAGCATATTACCTTGTAAAGCTGTCTCCAAAATATCTTTGTCTCCCGAAATTCATAGATACCCACTTATACCTGTCCCTTTCATTATGAAAGGGTCCCCTGGGCTCCTGAAGGTTTTAACACGTTGTACGCTAGTCAATAAATTGCTTCTCAAAACTTGGCTAACTCTGACAGAAATGTGGGCTATCTTTGGAGGTATTGACCCTCCTTGGGGATTCTTGAAACTGGATAGAGTTTTCTTTGTAGAGACCAAGGCACACAGCTAAAGCCAATTCAAAGGAAAAACCAACGAGGTTCACATAGAGGGTGCTCAGAATGTTGGGTCACTTGGGAAATTCACATCTCCATCTAAAAACATAAAGAAAGTTTCCATGTTAATTTGTGTACATTCAAGACTATTTCTCTCTCTCTCTCTCTCTCTCTCTCTCTCTCTCTCTCTCTCTCTCTCTCTCTCTCTCTCTCTCTCTCTCTCTCTCTCTCTCTCTCTCTCTCTCTCTCTCTCTCTCAATATTTGCTGATCTCATCCCTTTACTTCCTGTCCCACTTCAATCATGTTAACTGGATAAAGAACTCCAACACAGGGGGCATTCCTGAAAGGCACTGCAGACTGCGGTTGACCCTAGGACAGAGGAATGCTTTGATTCCCAACATATGTAAGCAAATCAGTTTCCAGGATACAAAATCCTAATTTATCTTTGCCCCCAAGATATTAGTTCTTTTTTCTTCATCTGTGAAAAGACAATAAGAGTTAGTGAGCCTCCAGGGATGATTCAGAGATGGTGTGGGAGGGATCTGAGAGAGTGGCTGGACCAGATCCCCACTGTCCGCATTCATTCTCCTTTCACTTTACTTTTCTGGCCACCAGGCTGGATTGTGTTTAAGATGCAAGCCCCAAAGTCCTGATGATTGCCCAGGTGATGAATCTGTTTGCCCTTGTTGTCACTTTTCCAAAGCACTTTCCATGTAATAATGTTACTTAAAATACTACACAGTTAAAGCCTAGATGGTCATTTCACAGCTTTCATAGTCTAGTTCTTATCTACTTTTCTAGATTTACTGCTCATTATTTCACCTCACATAGCACTCCAAAGTCCATCTAAGCTGATTGGCTTTAGTGCTGTTTGTCATATGTGATTTCCTATCATGCTACCTTTACTCAGGTTGTCCCCCTTGGCTGGAATAGGTTGTCTCCTCACATCTGCCTCTTAGAATCCTTAACTTCCCTCAAAGCCCAGCTCAAGAATGTCTTCTATATGAAGCCTGTCTTGATCTCCCACCTATTAATACCATCCTCCCTCTGAAAAATAAGAATTAACATGTATTTACTTTTCCACTGGTCTCATGGTCACCAAGTTACTCTCTGCTCTCAGCTTCTGGGCTTGAGTTCTTCAAGGTCACCTGCAAGTCATTTCAGTTAAGGAACAGTGACCAGAAAATACCTCCCTAATAAAACTGATCATTCTCTAACAGAGTTTTTCCTGATAAGGGAGAACGGACAGTCCTTTATTCATCCCTAAGCTTGGGAGTCAAAGTCTCAGGCTGATCTCACACAACTGTGTCCTCAACTAAGGGTCCATATAAGTCAAAACCGTGCCTCCAGGCTAATACCAGGTGTAGTCCTTGAATGTGCTAGATGAAGTGTAAAACAGAAATTCATTGTCCCAGATATTTAAGTGACAAGGTTAGAAATTTTCATTCGGAGGGATGTAGCAAATTGGGAAAAAATTTTTACAGCTAAGCTCGGGGATAAAGGCCTCATTTCTAGAATATATAGAGAACTAACTCAAATATATAACCATACAAGTCATTCCCCAATTGATAAATGGTCAAAGGATATGAACAGGCAATTTTCAGGGGAAGAAATTAAAGGTATCCATAATCATATGAAAAAGTGCTCTAAATCACTATTCATTAGAGAGATGCAAATCAAAACAACTCTGAGGTACCACATCACACCTATAAGATTGGCAAACATGACAGAACAAGAAAATGATAAATGCTGGAGAGGATGTGGGAGAGTTGGAACAACTAATTCATTGTTGGTGGAGCTGTGAGATCATCCAACCCTTCTGGAGAACGGTTTGGAACTATGCCCAAAGGGCTACAAAAATGTGCATACCCTTTGACCCAGCAATATCGCTACTAGGACTGTATCCCCAAGAGATTATAAAAATGGGAAAGGGTCCCACATGTACAAAAATATTTATAGCAGCACTCTTTGTGGTAACCAAAAACTGGAAGTCAAGGGGATGCCCATCAGTTGGGGAATGGCTGAATAAATTATGGTATATGAATGTAATGGAGTACTATTGTGCCATAAGAAATGATGAGCAAGAAGACTTCAGGGAGGCCTGGAAGGACTTATATGACCTGATGCTGAGCAAAAGGAGCAGAACCAGGAGAACTTGGTGCACAGCAACAACCTTAGTGTGTGAGAGTTTTTTCTGGTAGACTTGGAACTTCGTAATAACACAAGAACTTACTGAGAAAAAAAAATCCCAGTGTTGGTCTTCTAAGGCAAAATGCCTTCCACACTGAGCAAAAGAAATATGGAAGTCATTCGCAGAATGTAGCAGATCATGTTTGTGTGTGTGTGGGTTTCAGTGTATTATGTTTTGATTTGTTATATGATTTCTTCCATTTATTTTAGTTCGACTACATAGAATGACTATAGAGAAAATGTGCTCAATAGGAAAGTATATGTAGAACCTATACAGAATTGTATGCTGTCATGGGGAGGGACCGGGGTGGGGAGGAAGGGTAGGGGGGATAAAATCTTAACTTTAAGGAAATGATTGTAGAACATTAAAAAAATAAATATATAAAAAAAATTTTCCAAAATGATTATACTAATTCACAGCTCCACCAACAAAGAATCAATATTTCTATTTTTCCATAACCCCTCCAACATTGAATATTTCCATTTCTATTCATCTTTGAAAATGTTTAGGGTAAGAAGTGAAACCTCAGGGTAATTCTAATTTACATTTCTTTTATTATCCGATGAGCTGGAGTATTATTTCTTGTAGTTGTTAATACATTGCAATTCTTCTTTGCAATTTCTTACAATTTGCAAGTTCTTACAATTTGTTCATCTGCTTTGATGATTTGTCCTATGGGGATTCTTTAATTATTTAGTATGGATTTCATGTACTCCACTAGTATCCTTGGAGTTTCAAGAGAAAGAGTTTCAAGAAACTCCACTCCCCCTCCCCCTCCAGTACTTTGGATTGACCTTTTTGGTTCAGCTTATGGCAGAAGGAAAAGGTTCACATCATATGGGCAGATATCGATGGTCTGAAACATCTGAAAAAATTGGTGAAAATGACCAGATTAATTAAAGCACAAATAATTCTGAGAAAAAAAAAAAGAAATTTCCTTTAACTTCTGTTTAATGTCTTATGTGCATCCTATACCCTCAAAATCTATTTTGGTAGACTCTACCAAAGCAGCCTCAAAGAAGCTATGGGGATTTGATGAAGCTGTCTTGACTCTGGAGATCTTCCCTGGATTAGCAATGAGGGCATCCAAGAAACAATAAAGCTAAATGAAGAAGACACATTCATTGCTCTCCACCCTTCTGATCCCTCCTATGCCTTATTTAATAACACCTGCCATCTGTCAACTCCAGCAAAAATAAAACAAGAGGAAAAAAATCCTTGGTTTTTGTACTGTATTCTAACCATCCCTGAATCTCCCACTCTCCCTGCACAACAAACCAGAAAATCAAAATAATAACACCCACACTAGGTTTTGACCTAAGTCATTTAACCTTTCTCAAACTTGACCTCTTCATCCATAAAATGGGAATAATAAAACTGAGAGACATAACTCATGGGGCTATTGTGAGGATTGAATGATGAAATATAAGAAAAATGACTTGAAAAACTTCAAGTGTTACATAAATGTCAATCAGCTATTGCTATTCCTATCATCATTGTCACACCGTTACTGTCATTCTCATCTTCACCATCCTCATCATCCTCATCCTCTTCACCTTCATCATCACCACCATTTTCATCATTATCATCCTTGTCTTCATCATCATTACCATCCTCATCATCCTCATCCTCTTCCTCTTCATCATCATCACCACTATTTTCATCAACATCATCCTCTTCTTCGTCATCATTACCATCTTCACCATTATCATGTAGGGACACCCTCAAACCAAGAAAGAGGGATAATAAGATTTTTTCTGCTTGACCCCAGCAGAGTAGAACTGGCACAAATGGGTGGAAACAAGAAAAATGAATTGTTCTCTGTGGAATGACAGCTTTCCTTCCAATTGGAGCTGTCCCAAAGTACATTGATCTGACCAGGAGAGCTAGGTGTGTCTCATCTCCAGAAGTCTTCCAATGGAGGCTGCACAACCACTCCTCGGAGCTGTTGTAGAGGGGCTTCCTTTTCAGGTATGGCTTGGACTAGATGGCTCTGTCTTTCTAATTCTGATTCTGTGATCAAGTCTGACATCTGAATTCAAAGGCAGCAGTTTATTGTGCAGAGTTCCAAGTGCTCAGTTACCCTCAAATGGAAAGACATCATCCAGGAAAGATACATGGTAGCCTATCAGAACCAGCTAATTACAAATCGCTGCATCTTTCTCCATCACTATCTCTAAACTGAACTTAATCCCTAAATTAGGCAGCTGGATAGCACAGAGGATAGAGCACTGGCCTTGGAATCAGGAGGACTTATCTTCTGGAGTTCAAATCCAGCCTCAGACTGTTACTAGCTGTGTGGCCCTATTTGCCTTGGTTTACTCATCTGTAAAATGAGCTGAGGAAGGAAATGGAAAGCATCTTTGCCAAGAAAACCCCAAATGGAGTAACAGAGAGTCAGACACAACTGAAATAACTCAACAGTTTAGAGAGACTTGCTCCTCCATGGCTATGTCCCTGCTTTGTCCATTCCCTTTGTGTTTTTCCTGGTCAGCTGAGGTTTAAAATTCCAGGATTCTACTTTATATCACCCCTTACATTTACATAAACTAGAATTTGATCCTTGCTTTATTGTTTGTCCCACTGAATCCTCAAACCCATCCTGACCTAAGAGCAGCAGTGATTGTTAACCCATTTTCCAAATGAGAAAACTGAGATTGAGATGAGTGAAGTGATTTGCCCATCATCACATGGTGAGAGAATGGCAGAGCACCAATCTGTAGGGATTCACTGAGTGCCTATTCTGTGTCCAAAATGATGTTGGGGATACAGAGACAAAACATGTGATGGGGTTAATCAAGAGAGTGTCTCGATCTTCTCTAGTCATAACACCTAGCATTTACAATATATGTTAAAGTTTGCAAAGTGCTTTACAAATATTATCTCATTTGGTCCTCACCAAAACCCTTCAGGTATTATTTTCCCCATTTTACAGTTGAGGAAATTGATATAGGCAGAAGTTAAGGGACATGTGCAGGGTCAAACAGCTAGTAAATGTCTGAGACCAGATTTAAGTTCAGGTCATCTTGATCTCAGACCCAGAAATCTATCTTCTAGGCCACCCAGCTGCCGTCCTCTGGATGATCTACCACAGCACCAATAGAACTCCCAGGGTCACTTCTAGTGGTATGTGCCCTGATTCAGCACTAAAGGATTTTCCCTTTGGAATGATGGTATAATCTTTTATTCATCTGTTGGGGCCCCATGATGGCAAGAAAAGGATGAGGGAAGGAAGGGAGCTACATTGCAGAAGATTGGCCATGGACACTGAACCTAGGAGACCAACACACTCAGAAGACTTCAAAGGAAGCAACTTCATCTTCCATTTGGGAATGGTTTGGAGGACAGAAAAATCCTTCCTCCAGTAGCAGTGCCAGCTGCTTGAACATGGTAGCAAAGCATTTGCTTATCTAGCAAACCTGAGATAGAACCTCAAGTCTTTGATTGTCCCCTTATGTTTCAGATCTTTCCCTGAATGCTAGTGATTGAATTCTGAGATGGCTATCTCACATGGTTTCAACACTAAATTTGAGAGGTCAGAAATTCCTGGTTCTGGGTTCTGGTTGCCTAGAAGGATATGCTTCCTGTTAACTACTGTATCCCACAAAAATTTCCTGGAGGAGAAGATGAGCCCATCTACAGGATGAGCCATGCCCTGGCTTGCAAGAATATATCAATACTGAGTAATTAATTAGACAGTGAAGAGTTGAGATGAAGGCAAAACACCTGTTCAAAGGTCCCACAAAGTGTTTCTTGTTTTAATGTTTTAAATATCAGTTTCCCAGAAGAAGATAATAAGAATTATGCATTATTATACAACTCTTTACCTGTTTATCAATGCATGGTTGGGCAGCTATGTGGATCAGTGGGTAGAACTCCACACTTAGAGTCAGGAACACCTGAGTTCAAATTCGACCTCAGACACTTAGCAGCTGTGTGAACCTGGGCAAATCACTTAACCCTGTCTGTATCAGTTTTCTCATCTGTAAAAATGAGCTAGAGAAAGAAATGGTAAACCATTCCAGTATCTTTACCAAGAAGACACCAAAAGGAAAGATAATATTTGTAACTTGAGATTTTTCTCAATGTTAGGGTAGTGGAGGAATTATATGCATATTGAGAGAGGGCACAGGGTGAGCTGAATAGGAAGGGATGATATCTAAAAAAGTAAAATTAACAGGTGAGAGAGGAATATATTGAGAGGAAAAAGGGGAAAATAGGATGGGACAAATTATCTCTCACAAAAAAAGAGGCAAGAAAAAGAGTTTTCAGTGGAGGGGGAGGTGAGAGGGAACTCTCATCACATTTGGCTTAATTAGGGAATAACACGCACACTTAATTGAGAAAAATCTATCTCACACAACAGGAAAGTAGGGGAGAAGGGGATAAATGAGGAGATGATAGAAGGGAGGGCAAATAGGAGGAGGGAGTAGTGAGAAGTAAACACTTTTGAGGAGGGAGAGGGCCAAAAGAGAGAATAGGATAAATGGGGGGCAGGATAGGATGGAGGGACATATAGTTAGTCTTTCACAACATGACTATTATGGAAATGTTTTGCATGGCCACACATGTATAATCTAAATCAATCTGCCTGCCTTCTCAGTGGGAATGGGTGGGGAGGGAGGAAGGGAGAGAAGTTGGAACTCAAAGTTTTAAAAACAAATGTTAAAAATTGTTTTTCCATGCAACTGGGAAATAAAATGTACAAATAATGAGGTATAGAAATCTATCTTGCCCTAGAAGAAAATATAGGAGATGGGGACAAAAGAAGGCTGGGGTGTGATAGAAGGGAGGGCAGATTGGAGGACAGGTTGATCAGAATGCACTTTGTTTTGAGGTGGGTAGAGAGGACAGATGGGGAGAAAATGGGGAACTCAAAATTTTGCGGAAATGAATGTTGAAAATTAAAATAAATAAACAATTTTTAAAAAATTATAATAAAAAAACCCAAAAGAGGTCATGAAGTCACATACTACCATACACTAACAATTCAAGCTTATGAGTCCTTTATAGTTTAAGCATTTCCTTTGTGGTAGAGGAAATAGCTATCATATACCTGATCTATTTTGTTTTTATTTTATTTTATTTTTGATTTATGGAATCAAATGAATTTCTATAACAGTATAATTAAAAAAAGATGATTGTATATGAAAGGGCAAATCTACAATTTACAAGTTGCTATTCCTTTCAAATATACAACGAAATTATCATGTAATTTCTTTTTCTCTTTTTCTTTCCTCTCCCCACCCCCGCCCTTGAGACAGCTACCAGTAGACACAAATAGG